>OX456527.1:105578293-105640793 GCA_949748255.1 Eustalomyia histrio | reverse complement strand
TAAAAAACAAATTTTACTTACAATAAAATTTGATCAAAATTTCCTAATTATAGAAAAGTTTTACTATTGAGAACTAAATTTTTATTAGAAAACCGTTAAATTTCCTCCTAGTTCTAAAATGTTACTGTTAGTTAGGAAATGTTTCCTTGGTTTTAAGAAACATTTTATTTTATTTAAGTTCATTAGATAATTTTTTTTACTAAAAACTAGAAAGAAAATATTTGCTAACATTAAGTCAAATAGCGCTTCATTTAAGAGAAAATTATCCCTAAATTTGAAAAAATTTTGTAATTATTTAAAAAAAAAAAATATTGAAAATAAGTTATAGTTTCCCAAGAAAATCAAACTTTTTCCCCGATTAAGGAAAATTGACTCTAGTTTTTTATTAATTTATCTGAAGAAATTTTTAGTTAATAAATCCTATACCTAAGGTTATTATATCTCAAAAATTAGAAAATTTTTACTTGAAAAAAAAAAAAATATTTTATCTGAACTAAGTTGCTTGCAAATTTTCCTTAGAAATAGTTCATCAGTTTCTAAAATCAAAAAAAAAAAAATTATTATTACAAAGGAAAAAGTTTATTCCTTTTTTGTTTTTAATTTCCTAAACTAATTTTTAGAAAACAATTCTTAAAAATTAGAAAGTGGTAGACTTAAAAAACTGAATTTGGAAATGGCTTTCTAAAATTTAGTTAATTTTACTACTCACGAATGAAAAAATTAACACACATTAAGTTCAAGTATTTTCCCATTTTAAGTTAGACACATTTTTTGAACTAAATGGGAGTAAATTACTTTTTTTTTTAAACTAAACTTAATTTTATTATATTTTAGTATGCAAATTTTAAAAAACTAAGATGTTTTTTTTTATAAATTAATAAATTTGTATTTAATATACTGTTTTTTCCCCCCAAAATCAAGAAATATTATTTATAAAAGATATGAACTGTTTCTGAATTTTTGTTCATTAGAAAATTTTTTTAGTATAAATTTTATTTAAATTGAGGAAAATTTTTAAACAATTTTAAAGAAAATTTTGGATTAATTTTTAGTTCATGTCCTCCCGACGCTTACACAACGATTTGCATTAAACTTGGGAATTCAAGTTCCAGTTTGAACTCATATTCTTTTGATGCGGTCTCCAAAGTTTAGTGGGTAAAAATAGGGGTAGAAAAAGATTATATTTTTTTAATCTATTTTATTAATCGCTTGTCATCAATTCTTTATCATATTTATGAAAATTATATAACTTTAAGGAAGTGTTTGATTAAAATTTATCACAAATTTACATAAATCTTCGGAACTTAAAAAAAAAATCATTCAAAATTAAGCAAAAAAACTTACAAATTATATATTTCGTTTGCAAAACACTGCTGTTTGGTAATTCTCATTGTGTTTGCATGCAAAAAGAAAAAAAAAAAAAAACAAATTAAAACATATAAATCATATTCATGAAACTTATTCATAAATATAATGAAACTTCTTTATAAATATTGATAAAACTTTTTCGTAAATATGAAAAAACTTTTGCGTAATTTTTACGAAAATTAAATTCCTCACACATATTTTGAATATTCTTCACAAACATTAATGAAACTTTTTCGTAAATATAAAGAAACTTCTTCATATGATGAAACTTCTTCATAAATTTTGATATGTCGTCGTAAATATGAATAAACTTTATAGTAAATATAAAGAAAATTCTTCTAAAATATTAATGAATATTCTTCATAAATCAAAACTTAAGATTTTTGGTGCAGTGTTCTTTAGCCACCCTGCGGGAAAAAATCCCTATCCGAGGACACGTCACGTAATAGGGACCGGTTACGGGACCAGTTTTTTATACGTAAAGGACCGGTCACTTTAACATGGGCTAGGAGACTAGAAGTGGATCAATTGTCCTCTGTGAAATATAACACGACCGGCGTAAAAGAACATGTCACACAACTAACACCAATGAACATATCACAGAATCAACGCAAAATAACATGTCATGACTTTTAAACCGGTCACGTAAAGGACTTTAGGATCCGGTTCTCCTTTCAACTATCTCGTGGTATGTATTTTCGAAATCGGTCCTGTTTGCACCTATCACGGGACAGGTCCCAATTCCCAACTGACCACTTTTCCGCAGTGTAGTTTAGTTTTCTTCATATGGACGATTAAACTTGTAGCTAAGAGATTCAATTCGTTTAATTTTTTGTTTTAATTTTGGCAATTATCTTAAATTTTTAATATTTTTTAAATGTGATTTTTTTAAAATTTTAAAATTTTTGCGTTTTTCGGTATTGGCGAATTTTTTTAATATTTGAAGTTTTGTATTTATAACGTTTTTTTCGAATTGCAGGAAATTTTGTCTGTTTTGCGAATTTTTTAAATTATGAAGATTTTTCTTATATTGACGATTTTTTAATTTGGGCGATTTTTTTAATTTTGACAATTTTTTTTCCAATTTATATTTCTTTTTGTTTTGAAGATTTTTAAGTTTTAGCGATTTTGGTGATATTTTGATTTTTTGAATTTTTGATTTTTTTAAATTTTTGATTTTTTTTTTTAACTTTATGTTTCTTGTACTTGTAAAAAAATCTTCAATTTCCTTTGATAAAAACTAATTAAGTTATTTTTTAATTAATAAATTTTAAAATCGAATGAAGAAGAATGCCGAATGACATTCCCAAATTTCTCAATCGAAATCCCAATTTTTTTCGATGGGTTTTGCAACGATTGAATTCAGTGATTAAAAAAACGAATAATGAAAATCGAATGAAGTCTTTTAAAATTAATTCCATTGAGATTAACTTAAGAATTCATTGCCATTTAAAAAATTCCATTGTCAATCAGAAATGAAAATTTAATTTTTTAAAAACTATGCATATACCCACCCGTGAGTTTAAGTGGCTGAAATGGCTTCTTCGCGAATTATACGTGGATTTTCTGTGTGCCAAAAACACAAGTTTTCTTTGTTTATAAATCCATTTAGATAAAAATGAGTCCAGTTATTAATGATACATTAAAACAAAAAATCGTCGAAAGCGTCGTTGTCACAAGTAGTCCGCGTTTTTGAGAAGTTAGCGTTCCAAATATTATAAACAAAACTAACAGTGGCCGATATTTAAAAAAAAGTTATAGCATCTTCCGATAGGATACCATATTATGGGTCACCTTATACTTAATCCAACGTTGAAAATTTTTTAAATCTCAGTCCACTCTTTGCCTATAGACCCAATGTGCAACAACAACATCATCATTATTATCAAGCTTATTTAGTGTCCCCATTGATGGTGCATCTTTAAGAGTCTAAAAAGTGTTTGTGTTGTTGTTGTTCTTCTTCTTCTTCTTCTTCTTCTTCTTCTTCTGCTTTCCATTGTTATTGGTTAGCATTAATGGATGATTGGTTTAGATGAATGCAAGTATGACCGACCGAACGAACGAACGAAGAATCATCACATCGCTATGTAGCGAGATTGTGTTCGCATTTATTTCCTTGAGGTTACACATACTTTGTTTGATATTTAACAATGTTCGTTAGTTTTTTCATCCGTCCATTGTGCCTGATGTTGAGCATGTTTGGTGAGAAAATTGTGTGTTGATTATATTGATTTTGTTGTTGTTGTTATTTTTTATTGCCAAAGCGATTATTTTCTTTTTTTTTTTTTTTTTGTTATTCGTTCATGTCGTCTTCTCTACTCGTATAAATTCAGGTTAACAAGGCAAACAAAAATATTTGTTTGTTACAATAATCATAAAAATTGTTGGTGGGTATAAAAATAATATCTACATTTTACATTAGTGTTGAACGAATTCGAACTTTGGTGGAATTTCATTTATGACCCTACCAGACCAGACAAGTTGTGGTGGAGAAGATGTAAAAAATTGGTATTGGAATCTTCAACTTGGGCTTTTCATCTTGGAATCAAAATGAGAATTTTATTAACAAATAATTGATTTTCATATTCTTTTAATATCTAGAAAAAACGGAAATTTTTCTTAAACAAAATTTGTGGTCTCCACAGTGATTTGAGTTAAATAAGTAAATTTTTGCCATTTCACTTTTTAGTCTTCACCAAGCTTTTAAATTTTCTTTTTGTTCTTGTTAATAAGAGAAATTTTTTACTTTGTTCAAAAATTTCAGACTTTCAGTTAAAAAGTTGTTTTTCGATCCACCCTATTGTACATTGTATCTCTGTACAATCAGTAAGTGTTTGCTGCAGTATCGTGGATAACAAACAAAAAAAGGTTAAACAGGGTTTTGATATAATTTCACCTTTTTTTCTTTTTTTTTTGTCTGTTTGGTTGCTGTTACTTAATTGTTGTCCAGTTTGTAAGTGAGAAAGTCATGAGGATTGAAAAAAGAAAAGTGTTAAAACATTTGCTATTATATTGTTTTCTTGTGTTTTCAAAAAAAAAAAAATCTCACGCTAAATTCATTGTAAAATATATTTCAGAATTTTGTTTGTGTTTGCATAGAGTATATTTAAAAGCAAATATTAGAAATTTTAGAAATTGACAGCCTTTGAACAAGGGAATTAAAGAATGGAACACAGCAAACCAGCTTAAAGTTTCCTAAAAGATATCAATGAGTTTAGAATTGCAAGAATGTAAACTTGCACAATTTAAGATTAATTATTAAAGCGATTTAATAACAAAAATCTACACACATAAAACAAATTCGTTGCGACAACAGAATTTATGCCGCCTCTGAAAAAAGTCCACAAATTCTGATGATTGGAAAATTCTCAGAATTTGAGATAATTTTTTCTTGCAGAATTTTTATTATTTCAAATGGCACTGCTTACCGCGACCATAATAGGTATTTTGTGCTGCCCAGAACCACCATAAAGGTTCAAGCTACAGGTTGGTTGAAAAGTTCCTGCGCTCGAAATGAAAGAATACTGTTTTTGTTACGAAATATATTTTTTTATTCAATATAATCTCCTAGAAGCTCAATACACTTGTTCCAATGATCTTTCAATAATTTTATCCCATCCTTATAATGGTTTTCCGGAAGCTCTGCAAAATAACCGTCTACGGCTGCTATGGCCTCTTCATTCGACGAAAAATGCTTTCCACGAAGGAATTGTTTGAGATTTCTAAAGAGATAGTAGTCACTGGGAGCCAAATCTGGTGAATACGTTGGATGTTAAAGCAACTCGTACTTTAATTCTTTGAATTTAGCCATCGTCAAAACACTTTTGTGGGCAGGTGCATTGTCTTGATGAAAAATGATTTTTTTTTTCTTCTTTAAACCAGGTCTTTTCTCACGAATTTTTTCATTCAGCTGATCCAAAAGGCTGCAATAATATTCAGAGTTGATTGTTTTACCTTTCTGAAGATAATCAATCAACAAAATTCCTTTTGCATCCCAAAAAACTGATGCCATAACCTTCTTTGCTGATCGTTGTGACTTCACCTGCTTTGGAAAACCAACTTCAGTCCACTGTAAACGTTCTTGTTTCAATTTAGGATCATGGTGGTAGATCCAAGTTTCATCCATAGTTATAAAACGACTCAAGAAATCGGTTTTATTCGGCTTAAAACGATCCAAATTACGCTGAGAAATTTGTTTTTGATCCAGTTTTTGTTGAATTGAACGTAATTCTTCATGTAAAATATGGAGTACTCGTTCGTCTGAGATGCCTATGGCATTAGCAATTTCACGCTTAGTCAAACTTGGATATTCACTAACCCTATTATGTACCTGCTCAATGATTTCTGCTGTGGTTGTAGTTTTTGGTCGTCCTTCACGTAGATCGTCTTTAAGGTTGGTACGACCACGTTAAAATTCACCAGCCCAAAATTCAACGGTGCGTTTTGAAAGTGAGAACTCCTTATACACTTCTAACAATTGTTCATAAATTTCCTTTGCTTTTAAACCCTTCAAAACAAAGAATCTAATAATGACTGCACGATATTCCATTTTTTCCATATTAAAAAAAATCAATGATACGTCAACTTCAAATGGCTTGTAAACAAAGAAAGAAATGACAGAATGACTTGCAACTTTGCATGTGTTCTCAGGACAGTTATACCCACTTGAGAAAAAAAAAAGTTTGGAGCTAGCAGTGCCATCTCTTGGTGAGCGCAGGAACTTTTCAACCAACCTGTATTGATGAAGGCAAGAACCTTTCCGGGTGAAGTATTCCAAATATCGGAAGGCGAAAAGAAACGGTCACCCAAAAACCTGATCCTCCTGACACAGAGCCCAGGATAATCACAGAGGACATGCTCTGACGTCTCCGATTTCAACCCGCAAAACCTGCACAAATCAGTGTCCGATTGCAGAATTTAAATCAGACCCTATAAATTTTTCCTATAGAAAAACTTTTCGATTTTTGCGACTATTATCTACAGAAAAATCCAATATTCTGAGAACAGATTTTGAATATTTTTTCCTGCGGAAATTCCCTCAGAATATGATTACTTTTTTTAAGAATACCCCCAAGATCTAAGGAATATTTCTTGTGGAAAAGTTTCGGGCTTTAGGGACTTTTTTGCAGAAAAGCCCTAAGATTGTGAGGACTTTTCCCTATAAAAAAACTCTCAGATTCAAAGGAAATATTTCTTTAAAAAAACCTTAAATATTGGGAAAATTTTTTTTTTAGGTTCTCGTAAAAGAAAAAGTCCTCAAAATCGGGAAAAAATCTTTAGAATCTGATTTTTTTTTTGAAAGGAAAAGTCCCCATAATCTGAGTGTTTTTTTCGAAAGGAAAAAATTCTCAAAATCTGACAATTTTTCTATAAGGAAAAGTTTCTAGAATATGAGTGTCTTTTATAAAAAAATTTTCAGAGCCTTCAGATTTAATATAAAAAAAGTCCTCAGAGACTATCGGTTTTCTATTGGAAGGAGTCATTAGAATCGAAAGGCTTTTCTGAAGGAAAAGATTCCAAGAATTTTTTTTTTTTTATAAAAAGTTGTTAGAATTTAATGGTTTTTCTATAGAAAAAGTCTTGAAAATGTGAAGGATCTTGTTCAGGAAAAGATCGGAGATTAGGAGATTCTTTTTCAGAATTTGAGTTTTTCTATAGGAAAAATTCTAAGAATCTGGGGATTTTTCTAAGGAAAAAAGTTATCATAATCTAACGGTTTTTCTTTAGTGAATATCGTCACAATCTGAAAGTCTTTTTATTGGTAAAATCGCCTCAGAATCTCAAGATTATTCTATTGAAAAAAATCCTTACAATCTGAGGATGTTTCTATTGGAAAAAGGTTTTTCTAATATAAGAAAAAGTCTTTAGAATCTGAGGACTTTTCTACAAACAAAATTCCTCATAATAAGAGGGTTTTGTTTGGGAAGAGTCCTCTAGTATAGAAAAAAAAAACTCAAAATCCGAAATTTCTTCTATACCATAAAGTCCTTAGAATCTATTTTTTTTTTTTTGCTGGAAAAAGTCTTCGAAATCTACAGATTTTTTTTTTTGGTAGAAAAAAATCCCTAGAATTTATGAATTTTTCTAAGGGAAAATTTCCTTATAATCAAAAGGTGTTTCCATAGTAAAACGGTTTTTCTGTAAGAAAAAGTCATAAGAATCAAACGGCTTTTCTAAAGGAAAAGGTTCCAAGAAACTAAAAATTTGTTTGTATTAAAAGTTCTTAGAATTTAAAGAGTTTTCTACACAAAAAAGTCTTAAAAATGTGAAGAATCTTGTGTAGGAAAAGATCGGACAATAGGAAATTTTTTTTTCTATAAAAAAGGCCTCAGAATTTTTTTTCTATAGGAAAAATTCTAAGAATCTGGGGATTTTTCTAAGGAAGGAAGTTTTCGAAATCCAACGGTTTTTCTATAGTGAAAATCTCGCAATCTGAACCCCCTCAGAATCTGAGGATTTTTCTATTAAAAAAATTCCTTGGATTGTGAGAGCTTTTCTATTAAAAAAAAGTCCTCAGAATCTAAATGTGTTTCTATAAAAAAAAGTCTTTAGAATATGAGGACTTTTGTACAGCCAAAAGTCCTCATAATCGGAGAGTTTTCATTGGAAAGAGTTCGTCAGTATCAGAAAACTTTTGTTTAAAAAATACATCAGAGTCCGACATTTTTTTCTATAGAAAAAAGTCCTCAGAATTCAAAATTTTTTCCTCAGAATTCAAAGTCCTCAAAATCTCTAGACTCTTTTGTAGAAAAAAAATTCCCAGAATTTAAGAGTTTTCTAAGGGAAAAAATCCTTAGAATCAGATGATCTTTCCATATTAAAACATCTTTAGAATCTGACGGGGTTTTCATAGGAAAATGTCCTGAGAATTTAAAAATTTATATTAGGCTATATTTGCAAGGATTATTATTTATAACTGATATTCTGCTGGGTATGACAGATCCGACATGTAAACATAAATTGAACCAGAATTATTTATCGTCCATTTTTTTAGGAAGTTTCAAAGAGCTGAAAGGAAATATATGGTAAACACGTTTTTGTTTAGAAATTTTTCATATATATATTTTTTTTTTCAAAGCAACAATATGTGTAAATGGAGCATTAAATAAAAGATATTTCAAAGAGCTTTCTCATGGTATGCAATTTTATATATAAATATTTATATTACTATTTTTGAAATGCCTAAATTTTGAAGTGTTTTGTATGGGGTTCAGTATTTGCGGCAGGTCTTCAGGCATAGCCAAGTTTTCCGAAGCTCTATCTTTACCTATATTTCAAATACGTGGCAACCCTGGATCTTAATTGTAGGCAATATGAGTATTAAACTTTTTCTATTCTTTCGGTAAGATATCTCTTCAGAACCCCAAGTTTTATACAAACTAGAGTTCTCAGAAGAAGGCTTAAACAACGTGTATTTTATTAAGTTGATTATTTAGTTAAGTTGATTTTCTTCTAATAGGCACAATGACGATACCTACTAAAATTTAAACATCAAATATGTTTTTTTTTTATAAATATTTTTTTTTTTGGCAAACCTTTGGCACAGAGATATAAAATGTCCAAAATTATTCCAAAATATATATTTAATTCTAATTTGTACAAAATGAATGCCCAAATTAGTTTAATTAACTACTCTTAGGCATCCACTACTTCCAAAAATTTTTACTACTAATCAAGCAAACAAACCAACCTTTTTTTGTGACCTTTTTCTTGATATTTAAATAAGATTCTTCATTACACATTTTAATATAAATGTTAGCTACATGAAATTGTTTATAATACACAATAAACAACAGCAAAATCAATAATGAAAAAAAAAAAATAAATATAATCAACATATAAAATCAAACAAACTATGTACATTAACATCAATAGTATAATCAACATTAACAGCGACAGCACCAGCACCAGCACCATAAGGTATAATATCAGTTCCAGTAATAACAAAAAAACTTTAACAATAAATAGTATATGCGCCACGTTATAAATAGAAGGTGATTTTTTTAACCATTTGGGTTTTGAAAAATGAAAAAAAATAGAAAATTTGCACAAGTGTATGAAATATTTATTTAGGGCGATAAATGAATACCTGAAATTTACTTTTTAAAGATTATTTCATGTAAAAGTTGCCCACGGCTACGTCGTAGGTGATCCATCCATAAGCGCCAGCAACTCGACCTTTATTTCACCAATGGCAGCTGTAATGTTATCTTCCAGGGCTGGAATTGTGGCTGACTTATCCCTGTACACGAGAGACTTCAAGTATACCCACAAAAAAATAGTTGCATGATCTTGGCTTGCTTCAAAACGTGAGATTAATTGTTCAACAAACTCTCCTCTCAATAGGTTCTCATGCACACAGAGAAAAAAACATGGTTGCAACATGATCATTGCTACTATATTATGCTTGCTGCATTCGGCGGGTATGGTTATCACAATCAAGTTCAGTCACCCATGGGGGATGACTGAACATTATAATTTACACTAATAAAATTCATTGTCAAACAGATTCTATATAAAGATTTTATATTTTTTAATTCTTTTCAATAATAAGAAATTTAAAAAAAAATATATTAATTATTTCTTGACTTTGTCTTGTAAAATAATAGGTCTGTACGAGGTAATTTTGGGTAAAGTCTGGTAAAATGAGAGTAAGCAAAAAATTCTCTCACAAAACCATAAAAATGACACAACCACAATTGTTGACAACGGCGACGAATTGACAGCAATATTCTCCTCGGTACGCACTTTTCTCATACGGTGGATTAATAGCCAATTAAATGAAACTGGTGCAAAATTTGGTCACATCAGCTTGAATAGCCTGATCGGTGGGTCGATAAATGACGACCATAAAATCAACGTAATTTACGAAACACATTTCTCATACACCACGAATTTTAACAATAAAATTCAAGCATTGTTCGTTTGTTAGCCTATTCATGGGAAATGCTAAACCTTACTAAGCATTTTTGGCATTGCCACATGTCACGAATCTATTTTTTAACACTGAAAAACTAAATAGCACCAAATCACCCTTTAAATGTGATTGTATGAATATTAGGGCGGAGCATAGCAAAATATTTTCTTGAGATTGGGGGTGGAATAGTGGTGAAGAGCCATAAAATTTAAATTTAAATTTCATTAAGATGTAAAATTTAATTTGGTGGAATTTTTTTCCGAAATGTCTCAATTTAATTGTATTTAATAATTTTTTCGAGATCTACTAAAGAGGTCTTCAAAGGACTCTTAAAAATTATAATAGTGATTAAGAAAGAAATTTAATCCAATTTTTCTCAATTTAAGATGTGGTAGCCTGCCAATCAGACTCACTTAGACTATAAATTCCCTTGTGATTCCACGGAAGCCAGTACAAAGTATATCACTAGCTTCCCCCGTCGAACCATCCCGATTGCCTCAAAAAGCCCCTAAGTCGGCCAAGATCGATATCAGCCAAATCACCCAGGTCCTCAAAGAAACATGAGCTCAAATGCAGTCCCCTCCTGCGAGCCAGGGCAGGACAAGTGCAGAGAAGGTGCTCCACAGACTCCTCTTCGTCACCACAGCTTATGCAAAAGTCACTAGCCGCAGCCCCCAACCTAACTGCGTGCCTTCCAATCAGACAGTGTCCCGTCATGACGGACACAAGTAGGGATATATCGGGCCTTGACAGTGACAGCAACCTGTGCGTGCGCTTCCTATCCAGACGGGGCCACATCTGTCTGGAACGAATACAACCACGGACAGAGGCCCACCTATCTCTTGCCAACCCATAAGCACTCTCCCGCAGCCGAAACTTGAAAGTGGCCAGATGCATGCCCACAGATTCCATTTCGTGTGGAATGTGTAAGGTAGTCCCCAGTCATGCAAGCTCGTGTGCCCTTCAGATCCCTGGTATGTCCCTGTGGTCCGGCACCCAAATAACATAGATGCTAAACTGCTGAGCCATCTCGTTAAGAGATCTGCGACAGTTCAGGGCTGATGTCGAATTCAGGAAGACAGAATCCAGTGATCTAATGGCAGCCTGACTATCAGAGAATTTATTAATCCTCACCGTTGTGAGGACATTATACCTTAGTCACTCCGCTACTTCCCTAATGGCCAGAATTTCAGCCTGAAAAACACTACCGTGATTCTGGGTCTCCGCGCTTAAGAAAATATTTCTTAGAAAGAATAAAAATTTTTATGTCAATTAAAGTTTAAGCTAAAAATGCCATAAAATAAACTAATGACATTTTTCCAATTTTCCAATAATAACAACAAATGTAACTATGATATTTTGTATTTTTGCAACAATTTCCTAAAATTAGTTAATTTAAGAAGACAAAGGACCCCCAGTGTTCTTTAGCCATAGATGCTGTGTGTTACTTAGGGCGTCCCTTTTTGTAGTTTTCTCAAGCAGAACCGTTAATTAACTACGAAAAGGCTCTGACTTTGTTACAATTTATTACGTTTCAAGATATCCTGCCATAGAAAAAGAAACAAAAAAATAAAAAAAACCAGGAGAATCGATTAAAGATCATATGAAAAAAGAAAAGATCTCAAAAATAGTTTTGCAAGCTCCTTATCAAGAATCTGAGTTTAGAATTGAAAAATCTGTGGGTTGTTAAAATTCTTCAAATTGCCTTTTATGCTCCACCCTAATGTATTTCCTATAACAATATAAATGATAACTTTACTAACCAAAAATTATTTTATGCACTTTTTGTTTTTATTCTCTCTGCTGCTACAACTTCTTTTGCACAAATTTTATACAAAAAAGAAACCAAAAATAATTGAAAACAAAATCATAAACAAAAGAAGTTGGCAAGAAAAAAAAATATATAATAACTATAATAACTTGTGTATTTCACTTTGGTTTAAGGAATCTTCAAATTTAATCAACCAGACAGAAACAGAAGAAAATGCTTTTTCAATTTATTTCATAATGAAGATGTTTGAATTTGTGAAATAAAATAGAAATGCACTTTAATTTTCTATATTGAGGGAATATAGTTATCAATTAAATAGTAAATTATTTGTATATGGAAGATATATGGAGCTGGGACCGCCAGTTTCGCGTATCCGCTGAAATGGCATTAACACTCCCATTTCTACACGGCTAATCTTAAATTTCAAATATAGGTTTGGGCATGATTCTAAGCAAATTGTTATTAAAATTAAAAAAAAATTCGTCGAGGCGTTCAAAAGTTAGAACGGAAAAGCTAAAGAGACCTTCATAATTTTAATATATTTTTGTAACATAACCTCAAAAGTTGTATGAAATTAAAAACATACTTTTTTTTGTAATTATTTGCTAAAATATTAGTAAAATAGAAAAATACCCAATAAATGATTAAAGTATTAAATTTGACTTTAAATCAATAGAAAACCCAATAAATGAATTCCTTCAAACATCTGTTCTATCTCAAACAAATTTCCAACATCTTTGTTTAAAGTTTCAACATTGAAATATTATGGCGCTTTAAAAAAAAAAACTAATCATAAATAATAAACTATATGTTGAAGTATAAAAAAATTTAAAAACCATTGATTAAGTTAAGGTTCTTTTTGGAATACAAAACCAATAAAGAACATTGGTGTAGGTTAATTTATTAGTCTGTTAGGAGAATCCTTATGGATAAAGGGATCTTAATAACCACCTGTTTGTTTTCAATAATCTATAAATCATAAAGCAGACATTGTGTCTGTGGTTTTAATTAATTTATAAAAAAATATATATACACTAGGCTGCATAAGTCTGCGTACAAGAATGAAAATTAAAATTATACACTAATATTAGATATAAAAATAAACAGTATTTTTTTTAAATTTTTTTAAATAAAACTATTATATATTTCAGAATTTAAATATATTGAAAAAAACATATTTCAGAATTAAAAAAAACTTTTAGGAATTAAATTAACAAAAATCGCAACTTCATGACTAGGCAAAATTCTGCGTACAAAAAATAAAATAATAATAAATAAAAAATTTTTATAAAAAAACTGGGTTCTAATAAGAAGTCGGATAACCCCGACGGACAAGAACTTCATTAAGCCGTTTTGGCATTGATGAAACCAATTTTTCTGTGTATTCGGAACTAATCTTTCCCCATTCCTCAGTTAGTACCGTTTGAAGCATATCTTTTGATGTTATTACGTGGGTTCGTATTCTCCTTTCAAGTAAATCCCATAAATGTTCTATGGGATTTAAGTCCGGTGACTGCGGTGGAGTTTTCAATTGTTTTTTTACATTATACATCAACCAAAGCCTTGTATTGTGTGCGGTATGTTTTAGGTCGTTATCTTGTTGGAATGTGTAATCATCTTAATGCCGAATTTTCTAACACTTTCGGTAAGATTAGTTTTAAGAATGTCTAAATATACCCTATGGTCCATTGTCGATGGAATAAACTTTAAATTACCAACACCATTGCTTGACATGCAGCCCCATACCATCACTCCACCACCACCATGTTTAACTGTTGGTTTTAAGTTTTTTGGGCTCAGCGCTGTACAAGGCTTTCTCCACACAAGCTGGCGTCCTTTTATGCCAAAAATACAGTATTTGCTTTCATCCGTAAATAGAACTTTTTTCCAGAACTCTGCAGGCTTATTTATATGTTCTTTGGCGAAAGCAATTCGTTTTTGTCTATTGACTAGCGACACTAGCGGCTTCTTCCGTGCTACATGGCTTCTGTAATTGGCCTTTTTCAAAATTTTGCGCACAGTATCTTTGGACACTTGTTTACTAAATTGTGTATTGATGTTTTCAGCAATTTTTGACGCTGTTAATATGGGGTTTTCTTTCACTGATTGCACTATAACCCTTTGTTCGCGTTCAGTTAGTTTCGGAGGGCGACCAGAACGAGGCTTTGAGTTTAAAACTCCTGTGTTTTTAAAATTGTTTATCACTCTCTGAATAGAGGAGTGTGTCCGTTGGACTATTTGACCGATTTCGCGCAGTTTTTTTTTGTTTCCATAAATGTACTATAATTTAGCGTTCAGCAATATTAATTTCTTTTCTGTTCGCCATTTCTTCAATACTATTGCAATTTGAAACAAAAAAATTTCCAAAAACTACTATATTGATGCTTATTATAACCTTGAAGCTAAAACTGCAGTGCTATGATATAATTCAAAGGCAAAATACCGTTACGAAGTACCGATTACTTTTGTGTACGCAGACTTTTGCATACGTGCAAAGTTGCCATATTATTGTTTTTAGGTTGCTAATTATTGCCAAACTTTGCAAATGCAAAAGGAGAACACCGAACATTATTTTTCAAATGTTTATCTGTAAATTAAAACTAATTTCAATAAATACCGTTGCTCCTTAGCTCCACAATATGACGTTAAAATATATTAAATAGTTTGTACGCAGATTTTTGCTGCCGAGTGTAGTATATATTTTGAGTTTTTAAAATTTTATTTAAAAAAATACACTTTAAATATAGATATTAGCTATAAATATCATACACATTTGGCTTCATGTTGAAATTATTTAAATTGAAAGGTTTGAAATATAAAATGTTGCTCTTAAATAATATTTGAATAATACAGGTTGGTTGAAAAGTTCCTGCGCTTACCAAGAGATGGCACTGCTAGCTCCAAACTTTTTTTTCTCAAGTTGGTATAACTGTCCTGAGAACACATGCAAAGTTGAAAGTCATTCTGTCAATTCTTTCTTTGTTTACAAGCCATTTGAAGTTGACGTGTCATTGATTTTTTTAATATGGTAAAAATTGAATATCGTGCAGTCATTAGATTCTTTGTTTTGAAGGATTTAAAAGCAAAGGAAATTTATGAACAATTGTTAGAAGTGTATAAGGAGTCCTCACCTTCAAAACGTACCGTTGAATTTTGGGCTGGTGAATTTAAACGTGGTCGTACCAGCCTTAAAGACGATCCACGCGAAGGACGACCAAAAACTGCAACCACAGCAGAAATCATTGAGCAGGTACATAATATGGTTAGTGAAGATCCAAGTTTGACTAAGCGTGAAATTGCTAATGCCATAGGCATCTCAGAAGACCGAGTACTCCATATTTTAGATGAAGAATTACGTATGAAAAAACTGTTTGGAAAGTTAGTGCCGCACACATTAACAATTCAACAAAAACTGGATCGAAAACAAATTTCTCAGCGTAATTTGGAGCGTTTTAATCCAAATAAAACCGACTTTTTGCGTCGTTTTATAACTATGGATGAGACTTGGATCTACCACCATGATCCTAAATTGAAACAAGAACGTTTACAGTGGACTGAAGCTGGTTGTTCAGCTCCAAAGCAGGTGAAGTCACAACGATCAGCAAAGAAGGTTATGGCATCAGTTTTTTGGGATGCAAAAGGAGTTTTGTTGATTGATTTTCTTCAGAAAGGTAAAACAATTAACTCTCAATATTATTGCAGCCTTTTGGATCAGCTGGATGAAAAAATTCGTGAGAAAAGACCTGGTTTAAAGAAGAAAAAAATCATTTTTCATCAAGACAATGCACCTGCACACAAAAGTGTTTTGACGATGGCTAAATTCAAAGAATTAAAGTACGAATTGCTTGAACATCCGTATTCACCAGATTTGGCTCCCAGTGACTACTATCTCTTCAGAAATCTCAAACAATTCCTTCGTGGAAAGCATTTTTCGTCGAATGAATAGGCCATAGCAGCCGTAGACGGTTATTTTGCAGAGCTTCCGGAAAACCATTATAAGGATGGGATAAAATTATTGGAAGATCATTGGAACAAGTGTATTAAGCTTAGAGATTATATTGAATAAAAAAATATATTTCGTAACAAAAACAGTATTCTTTCATTTCGAGCGCAGGAACTTTTCAACCAACCTGTATTTTAGTACAGCGCGTATTATATAAAAGGAACCATCAGATTAAGGAAAAAATATGGTTTATTAAAAAAAGTACCTTTTATTAAAAATGTACCTTTCAATAGAAAAGTACCTTTTAATAAAAACGTACCTTTTAATAAAAAAGTACCGTATTATTGAAAAGAGTACCGTATTATTGAAAAGAGTACCTTTTTATTAAAAAAGAACCGTTTTATTAAAAAAGTACCGTTTTATAAAAAAGTACCGATTTATTAAAAAAATACCATTTTATTAAAAACGTACCATTTTATAAAAAAGTACCGTTTTAAAAAAAGTGCCGTTTTATTAATAAAGTACATTTTTATTAAAAAAATCTCGTTTTATTTAAAAAATACCGCGTTTTAAAAAAGTACCGTTTTATAAAAAAGTACCTTTTTTAATAAAATGCTTTTAATTAAAAAAGTACCTCTTATTAAAAAAGTACCTTTTATTAAAAAAGTGCCTTTTATTAAAAAAGTACCTTTTATTAAAAAAGTACCTTTTATTAAAAAAGTACCTTTTATTAAAAGTTTACCTTTTATTAAAAATGTACCTTTTATTAAAAAAAGTACCTTTTATTAAAAAATTACCTTTTATTAAAAAAGTACCTTTTATTAAAAAAGTACCTTTTATTAAAAAAGTACATTTTATTAAAAAAGTACCTTTTATTAAAAAAGTACCTTTTATTAAAAAAGTACCTTTTATTAAAAAGGTACCTTTTATTAAAAAGTACCCTATATTAAGAAGTACCTTTTATTAAAAAAGTACCTTTTATTAAAAAAGTACCTTTTATTAAAAAAGTACCTTTTATTAAAAGTTTACCTTTTATTAAAAATGTACCTTTTATTAAAAAAAGTCCCTTTTATTAAAAAATTACCTTTTATTAAAAAAGTACCTTTTATTAAAAAAGTACCTTTTATTAAAAAAGTACCTTTTATTAAAAAAGTACCTTTTATTAAAAAAGTACCTTTTATTAAAAAAGTACCTTTTATTAAAAAAGTACCTTTTATTAAAAAAGTACCTTTTATTAAAAAGGTACCTTTTATTAAAAAGTACCCTATATTAAGAAGTACCTTTTATTAAAAAAGTACCTTTTATTAAAAAAGTACCTTTTATTAAAAAAGTACCTTTTATTAAAAAAGTACTTTTTATTAAAAAAGTACCTTTTATTAAAAATTTCCTTTTATTAAAAAAGTACCTTTTATTAAAAAAGTACCTTTTATTAAAAAGGTACCTTTTATTAAAAAGTACGTTTTTATTAAAAAGTACCTTTTTGTTAAAAAAGTACCTTTTATTACTACGTTTAATTAAAAAAGGAGCTCTTATTAAATGTAATTCAAATGCAAACCCCTTAAAATATATCGATTATTAAAGTAATCCTTTTCAAAAAAATTTTCCATTATTACATGACTTAATTCTTATTTACTTTGTTATTTAACAATATATTTATCATTGCTTCATTGTAGAAATTTAATAGTCATCAAAAATTTTTACAAAACTCACTTTCACTGTCATTAAACATTAATTCATAGATTTTGTTAAATAACAAAATAAAAACAATCGAAATATAAAATTGGACTACCTCATGCAAAAATGTTGCTGGTAATTAACATCACACATTTACTATCTCAAAAATGATTTATTGGAAATAGTTCTCATAAGCTGAGAGTTTTGCAACTGCTAATATAATTTAGATCATGATGCTGTAGGTTGATTTTGTTGGGGAGAAATTCAGTTGAAATAGAGGACAGAAAAAATTATTTTGTAGTTGTTGGTGCATTTTCAAATAAAATTTTGTTATATTTATAAAATTTTGTTAATATAACAAAATATTGTTAGTACAAAATTTTTCTGGAAATTGTAAATATCAATAGTTACAAATTATTGTAATTACTTTAAACAATCCGGAGTGGTTTCTTTGCTTTAACCCTTAAAATATTTTTACTCTTATGTTGAAATGGCAACTGAGGCGATCTAATAAGTATAAACAAAAAAATACACAGTTATAAACAAAAAAAAAATCACATATCACAACCAAATAATAACACCAACAACTAAACCGACAAAAAAAAACTAAAGCATAAAAAATGTAATAATCATTATGAAGACAGGGCTTTAAATCATCAATAAAAAATATATAACAACCCATAACTGATTGTTGAATTGGTTATTCTATGAGCACAATATAAATAATACACATTGTATTATATTTTTATGGAGGAGCCACATATGTGGCTAAGTACTCAAATTACTTATTGCTGTTGGTGCAAAAAAAAAAATAAACAAAATAAAATTGAGCATTCAATACCCTACACTATTTTAAAGCTGTTTATCGGTGAATTTAGAAAGTTTAGCCGGAGGATTTAACCCTCAAAATATTTTCCGTAGAAGCGGTTTAAAAATTTTCGAGATAGTCGTAATTTTTTAAAACAGTACCTTTTTGTTAATAAAAAGTACCTTTTATTAAAAAAGTACCTTTTATTAAAAAAGTACCTTATATTAAAAAAGTACCTTTTATTAAAAAAGTACCTTTTATTAAAAAAGTACCTTTTATTAAAAAAGTACCTTTTATTAAAAAAGTACCTTTTATTAAAAAAGTACCTTTTATTAAAAAAGTACCTTTTATTAAAAAAGTACCTTTTATTAAAAAAGTACCTTTTATTAAAAAAGTACCTTTTATTAAAAAAGTACCTTTTATTAAAAAAGTGCCTTTTATTAAAAAAGTACCTTTTATTAAAAAAGTACCTTTTATTAAAAAAGTACCTTATATTAAAAAAGTACCTTTTATTAAAAAAGTACCTTTTATTAAAAAAGTACCTTTTATTAAAAAAGTACCTTATATTAAAAAAGTACCTTTTATTAAAAAAGTACCTTTTATTAAAAAAGTACCTTTTATTAAAAAAGTACCTTTTATTAAAAAAGTACCTTTTATTAAAAAAGTACCTTTTATTAAAAAAGTACCTTTTATTAAAAAAGTACCTTTTATTAAAAAAGTACCTTTTATTAAAAAAGTACCTTTTATTAAAAAAGTACCTTTTATTAAAAAAGTGCCTTTTATTAAAAAAGTACCTTTTATTAAAAAAGTACCTTTTATTAAAAAATTATCTTTTATTAAAAAAGTACCTTTTATTAAAAAAGTACCTTTTATTAAAGAAGTACCTTTTATTAAAGAAGTACCTTTTATTAAAAAAGTACCTTTTATTAAAAAAGTTGCTTTTATTAAAAAGTACATTTTATTAAAAAGTACCTTTTATTAAAAGTACCTTTTATTAAAAAAGGATATTTTATTAAAAAAGTACCTTTTATTAAAAAATTACCTTTTATTAAAAAAGTACCTTTTATTAAAAAAGTTCCTTTTATTAAAAAAAGTACCTTTTATTAAAAGTGCCTTTTATTAAAAAAGTACCTTTTATTAAAAAAGTACCTTTTATTAAAAAAGTACCTTTTATTAAAAAAGTATTTTTTATTAAAATAGTACCTTTTATTAAAAAACGTACGTTTTATTAAAAAGTACGATTTATTAAAAAAGTACCTTTTATTAAAAAAGTATCTTTTATTAAAAAAGTACATTTGATTAAACAAGTACATTTGATTAAAAAAGTACCTTTGATTAAAAAAGTAACTGATTAAAAAATTACCCTTTATAAAAAAAGTACCCTTTATTAAAAAAGTACCTTTTAATAAAAAAGTATCTTTTTATAAAAAATTACCTTTTATTAAAAAAAGGATCTTTTATTAAAAAAGGATCTTTTATTAAAAAAGTACCTTTTATTAAAAAAGTACCTTTTATTAAAAAGGTACCTTTTATTAAAAAGGTACCTTTTATTAAAAAAGTACCTTTTTTAAAAAAAAAGTACCTTTTTTAAAAAAAAAGTACCTTTTTTTTAAAAAGCACCTTTTATTAAAAAAGTACCTTTTATTAAAAAGTAACTTTTATCAAAAAGTACCTTTTATTAAAAAGTACCTTTTATTAAAAAGTACCTTTTATTAAAAAGTGCCTTTTATTAAAAAGTACCTTTTATTGAAAAGTACCTTTTATTAAAAAGTAACTTTTATTAAAATGTACCTTCTATTAAAAAAGTACCTTTTATTAAAAAAGTACCTTTTATTAAAAAAGTACCTTTTTATGTTTTTCCACAAAATTTTGATTTTTTAAAGTACCTGTCTCTTGTTTTAAGACTTTGATAAAGAAGTAGTAATTTAAAAATTGAAGAGTTGGCTTTAAAGTGGTTTTAAATGCAATATTGAGTATTTTCGGACATGCACCCTACACCCAGCATTGATCGAAAGTTAGAAATTTTCAAGCAAAATTTTAAGCTTACGTGGCAAAAAAATTGCAGCCTTATTTACTTTTAGAAATATACTATTATTTCTTATACACGAGGTATAAGAAATAATACTCAAGAAAAATGTTCCCTAACAAGAAAAAAAATTTTTAACGTTTTTTAAGAACATAATTCTAAACCAGTAAGAAAACTTAAAGAAAATGCTTCAATATTTTGAAGTTAATGAAAATTTTTTGTTAAGTGGATTTCGTTTAAGTGGTTAAAACGAATTATTTCTAACTGTGCTCGAAACAAAAGTTGAAATAATTTTTCTTTTTAATACGGACTTCTCAAAAATTTAAGTTTTTTTCTGTGTTTGGACAAATTTTAAACTGGACATTCTAAAACACTTTATTTAAGAAATCAAATGAAAAAATTTTCACAATTTTTAAAATAATTTTTTAGAAAATTTGAATATATTGCGTATGATTGAAACAAATTTTACTCCAATAAATAAGAACCTTGCGCATAACGAATTAATTTTTGTGGTCCCTCGGAGTACGTTTTAACCGGTTTTTACTGTAAAACAAATTTCAATTTTTGTTTGCTTAGCTGTTTCTTTTTTATTTAAATTTATTTCAATTCAAATTACTAGAACTTGATATACACACATATAAAGCCATACACAAAAGATATCTTGCAAGTGTGTGTCTACATTTTGCAGATTAAAAAACAAACAAAAAGTGAAATAATTTCAAATAAATCAATAAACCTTGAATTTAACTGAATCGGTAGTTAAAATTTTAATATTTATTTTAAACTGAATAATCAATTTTTTTGCCAATTTATCAGTTGTTTAAACAACATTTAAAAATAAACAACTAACACAAGTTAATATAAATGAAAAGCAAGCAAACCGGGGTTTTAAAGAAATGTAAATTACTTTATATTATATTTGCTGTTTTACCAATTATTTAAAGTACTTTTTTAAAGTAGGGTATTTGCAATAAATTGCTTTCATAAATGTAAATTTTGAAAAAAATCATAAAACAGCATATTATACTTGTACCTACTACACTGCGGGTACTACTACAATTGACAGGCAGGAACAAAAAAAAAAAAAAAACAGAGGAGTATCAACGTTCAGCAAACATATGTGACAATAAATATATTTATTATGATTTTTATTTTCTATCATATTACATGCAATATTTTTTACAATATTTTTGTTTAAACATTCAGACAAATGTAAATCGATATTTCATGAGCATCTGTGTGTGCAATTTTTAATATTTACACACGATTGCAATCGATGCTTAAAAAAAATTATATAAAATATATTTTTTTAAAAAAAGAAGCTACGAAAAAAAGGTAAAAAGAAACAGTTATAAAAAAACTCTTACGTAATAATATATTTTTATTATCATAACGATGATGAACTTCAGCCAACCAAAAAAACAAAAAAAAAGTAAGAGGTTTTCTGCAAACATATAAAAAACAATTTTGTGATATTTCAGTTTTTGTTTTGGCTCTTTTTGGCAAAAAAAAACTTTTTCGATGCCATTTTTTTCCGTTAGTTAAAGCTAATTTTTTATAATTATTTTTATTATATTTATTGATGTTTATTTGCTTTTTTTAGATGATAGACAATAATAAATATTTTTTTTTATATTTATTTATATATATAAATATATATATTTTTTCTACTATATTTGCTTTAACTAACAGTTATCTCAATTAATTTGTTAACATAATTAAAATTCTATTTAAAAAAAAAATATGTATATATTTTATGCAGGTATAAGATATAAATATATTTAAATAATCTATGAGTGGATCCATATAATAAATCGTATTTTAATTCATCACCCAGAAAACAGATTCGTTCTAATAACCGAATTTGCTACCAATTGAATGGTTCATTTGCAGTAACCGAATTTTTCGGTTGTGATTACCGAATTGTTATTGAGGCAACACAGTAAAATTACTCATTTCTTAATTGGTTTTCTGTTGTCACAACCGAATAATTCGGTTACCACAATCGAACCATTCGATTGGCTACAAATTCAGTTGTCAGCACGAATCTGTTTTCTCTGTGATAAATGTCAAAATTAAAAAACATTTTTTTTCTAACTAAAGTTAAATTTTTAATTAAAAATTTTTGGGGGAAAATTCTTAAAAAGTTGTAGAAAAAAATATAAATTTGAACGGAGGCCGCATTTGTAAAAACAAAGGGCTCTTAGGGTCATATTTGTCCTCCGTTGGTATACAGGTTGGTTGAAAAGTTCCTGCGCTCGAAATGAAAGAATACTGTTTTTGTTACGAAATATATTTTTTTAATCATTATAATCTCCTAGAAGCTCAATACACTTGTTCCAATGATCTTCCAATAATTTTATCCCATCCTTATAATGGTTTTCCGGAAGCTCTGCAAAATAACCGTCTACGGCTGCTATGGCCTCTTCATTCGACGAAAAATGCTTTCCACGAAGGAATTGTTTCTGAAGAGATAGTAGTCACTGGGAGCCAAATCTGGTGAATTAGGTGGATGTTCAAGCAATTCGTACTTTAATTCTTTGAATTTAGCCATTGTCAAAACACTTTTGTGAGCAGGTGCATTGTCTTGATGAAAAATGATTTTTTTCTTCTTTAAACCAGGTCTTTTCTCACGAATTTTTTCATTCAGCTGATCCAAAAGGCTGCAATAATATTCAGAGTTGATTGTTTTACCTTTCTGAAGATAATCAATCAACAAAATTCCTTTTGCATCCCAAAAAACTGATGACATAACCTTCTTTGCTGATCGTTGTGACTTCACCTGCTTTGGAGCTGAACAACCAGCTTCAGTCCACTGTAAACGTTGTTGTTTCAATTTAGGATCATGGTGGATATCCAAGTCTCATCCATAGTTATAAAACGACGCAAGAAGTCGGTTTTATTAAAACGCTTAAAACGCCCCAAATTACGCTGAGAAATTTGTTTTCGATCCAGTTTTTGTTGAATTGTTAATGTGTGCGGCACTAACTTTCCAAACAGTTTTTTCATACGTAATTCTTCATGTAAAATATGGAGTACTCGTTCGTCTGAGATACCTATGGCATTAGCAATTTCACGCTTAGTCAAACTTGGATCTTCACTAACATGTACCTGCTCAATGATTTCTGCTGTGGTTGCAGTTTTTGGTCGTCTTTCGCGTGGATCGTCTTCAAGGCTGGTACGATCACGTTTAAATTCACCAGCCCAAAATTAAACGGTGCGTTTTGAAGGTGATGACTGCTTATACACTTCTAACAATTATTCATAAATTTCCTTTGTTTTTAAACCCTTCAAAACAAAGAATTAAAAAAAATCGATGACACGTCAACTTCAAATGGCTTGTAAACAAAGAAAGAATTGACAGAATGACTTTCAACTTTGCATGTGTTCTCAGGACATTTATACCAACTTGAGAAAAAAAAAGTTTGGAGCTAGCAGTGCCATCTCTTGGTGAACGCAGGAACTTTTCAACCAACCTGTAATTTTTATAAGTTCTATTTTTTTTTTTAATTTCACTTTTTTCATTTAAGCAAGTGATTTTCACTAACATTTATTTCACGGACCCCCTTTGACACACTTTTACCGGCTGAAGGACCGCCAAATTTTTAAATTTTATATATATAAATAAAGCCACTTAAATCCGAAGATTTTAAGAAAGAAATAGTAGTAGTAAAAAATACGAAAGATGGCAAAACGTTTTTGATATTGCGGAATTTACAGATAAAATTTTTGGTAGAATCTTTCAATTTAATTACCACAGAAAAACTTAAAGATTTTGAGGGGTTTTCGATAAAAAAAAAGCTTCTATGTATCTGCATTTTTTTAATAGAAAAAAATGATTCTTTTAGAATCTGAGAACATTTTCTATAGGAGAAATAAAAAATCTAATGTGTATTAAACACAAAAATTTCCAGAGTCTGAAAAGTCGCAAGAATTTGAATAACCCAACTTTTTATTAGAGTTTCTTTTTACCAACACATAGTTCTTATTTCCTACAAAGGTTTTGAAAAATGCACGCTTTATGCATTATTTTTTTGATTTTTTTTAAACACAATTATGTCAACTGATATTGTAAGATTATTATTAACTTATTATTTTTGAAGAATTTTTTTCCCAACTCTTCTCGGACCCTTTTGGATGCAGCTACGCATACCCAAAGGGTCGCGATCCTCCATTTGGGAACCGTTTATTTAAATTTTTATGCTGTTAAAAAAAAAGCAAATTAATTATCCCAACAAACCATACGTTCCGTTTACGTATCATTTTCGGTCCGTCATAAAAGGAATCCAACTCCATTTACGTACAGTTTTCTGGATCCGTAAACGAACCAGAAAACGGATTTTAAGGAACATCAAAACTGATTCGAATCCCTTGATGTACCGTCAATGATGGATCGTTTATGTATCAATATATCGGATGAAAAACGGAGTTGTCCGTTGAAAGACCGTTTACGGATCCGTATTCGTACCGTTTTCATACCGTATTCATGCCGTTTTTTTAAACGGATTTATGTAAATGCCTTAATTTATTACTTTTAAATAACAAATAGTTTTTTTCTTTTAATTTATAAAGATATTGAATAAAATAACAAAACAAAACTCATACAAATTTAATTAAATTATATATTTATCTCCAGCACAACTAGCATCTACATATATCCATCACTGCGATTATGACCCATTGAAAGTCATGAAAAAAATTTTAATTTTGGTTTAATTGTTGGCGTTTTCGAAATTTGCACATTTTTTAACAAAATCTTTTTTAAACTGTTGGACAATATTTGTATTAACAAAACTGCATAAATTTGCGCACATCACCATAAAACTTGTTTTAAATTTCATAAAAATTCACAGCATAGATATCACTAAAATTTATTTTCGCATCTGTTCTAAACTTTAACTCGCGACTCGTATAATAATCACTAACATTTATTAATTATTTATTTTTGACACCAAAATGAATTTAAAAGCAACGAAAGAAAAACTAATGGAAATCGTGAAAATCCGTATTTGATGGTACAGAAACAGATACGTATTGTTTTCGAAAATTCAATTATACGGTCTGTTAATGTTACGTTTACGCACAAGCTTTGACGGTTACGTATTTACGGACAGTAAACGCACAGTAAAAGTTGGATTCATAGATCCGTACGTATCGAAGAGTCCGTAAAAATGTTTCTTGGGATTTTATTTTTGATGCGACATGGAAGACCTATAGTCTCCTAAATTAACAGGGCTCAAACATTAACTCTATTAAAAATGTTTTTTGCTCCATTTATTCATCATTGAACTAAGATTGATTTTTTTTAATAATAATTTTCTAAATTTTAATTGATTTTTAATTATGTTTGCTTAACTTCAAAACAAATTTTCATTTCAATTTACATTTGGTTTCTTATATATATATTTTTTTTTTTTTTTTTTGATTCCCCCTATGTCATCCCCTAGATCCCCAAGGTGGTAGAAAAAGTGAAACAAATTGATCTTAGATTTCTTTTTCTACACTCACAATATTATTTCTTAAAAAAAATCTAAAATACATATTAAATTAATCGAAAATGCCATCAAAAAGAGGTCTACTGATTCAGCCCATTTTGTCGTTTATTTTCAACCATTGTTAAATAATCGACAAAAGTAGTAATAATCGGAAGTCGTTTAAAGTAATCATCAATTTTTAACTGACAAAACGTTAGAAAAAAAAAACATTTTTGTAGATTGTTTTTCAAAATGAAAATGTTTTTATTTGTATGTAATTGCAAAACACAACACACACAGAGGCATATATTTTGATTTTATATGTTTGTATATATTTAAACAATTTCTTGTAATTTGTATTGAAAATTTTTAAACAAACTTTTGATAAAAAAAAACAAAAAGATATTATTTAAATTTCTATTTTTAGAAACAGACCACATAAAAATTAACATTTAACAGAATTATTGTGTCGCATGCAGTATGACAATTCCAGTTCTAATATTTGTAAACAAAATCTTTGCTAGGTTTTACAAGGTGGCGCAAAAGTAATCCTCCTATCAGAAAATGCTATAAATTTTGCGATTGGCCACTAATGTCAGTTCTGTTTTGACATTTGTGTAGTAAACATATGCGAAATACACGTTAATAAACAATGTTACGCTACACTGCTCCAGAACGCGGAATATTGGTGACTATTTATTTGAGCAATAATGAAGATGATTTTTCATCAAAAATAATCATGAGTGATGAGGCCCATTTCCATCTTAGCGGGTACGTTAATAAGCAAAATTTACGCTTCTGGGGCACTGAAAATCCGCGTGTAACCCACGAAGAGCCATTACACCCGCTCAAAGTCACTGTATGGTGTGATGCTTTCGCTGGAGGAGTCATCGGACCTTTTTTCTTCGAAGACGTCGTGGGCCAAACGGTTACTGTGAATGGTGAGCGCTACAGAGCAATGATCAACGAGTTCTTTTTGCCGCAACTTGATGAATTGGGATTGGAAAACATGTGGTTCCAACAGGACGGTGCAACGCCACACACTGCACGTGCCACAACCGATATGCTGAAGGATGCATTTCCCGGGCGCCTAATCTCCCGTTTTGGGGATTTGCACTGGCCAGCAAGATCGCCTGATTTGACCGCTCCAGACTTCTTTTTGTGGGGCTTTTTGAAGTCGCGGGTTTATGTCAACAAGCCTCAGACTCTTGCAGCTCTTAAAGACAATATCCGTCAAGAATGTGAGGACCTATCGCTGGAAGTTTTGGCCAAAGTGATGGAAAATGCCATAAAAAGGGCTCAAATGACAATCAACTGTGGCGGCGGCCATTTACATGACATCATATTCTCGACTTGATGTAAAAAAAATTAAAAGACCAAATAAAAATAATCCACAAGAAGAATCAAAGTATTTCATTTTTTTTTTTAAATTACAGCCAAAAAACATCGGAAGGTTATTTTTGCGCCACCCTGTACTATACAATCTCTGTATCTCTATAAAAATTTCCTAAACATCAATATTTACATGACAAATTTATAAAAAAAAAAAAAATATAATTACAACCAAAAACCATAAACTAAAACTAACAGCTTATCCAAACACTGCCAGACAATGCTCTACATAACAAATTTAATTTATTTAGCATGTAAAAAGCTTTTTCCCACTAAAAAATAAAGATAGAATTCGATAAATTAACTAATGAAATTAATTAGCACTTTTTTTTTTTTTTTTTTGAAAACAAAATTTCTTGCTCAGTTGTTGGTTGGTTGGTTGGTTGACACACTTATGCGATGAAGCCAGTTTATTAGTAATGCATAAAATCAACAGGCCGACTGAATTTGAACCAACGATTCGTTGGAAATATATTTAGCAAAATATAATAAAAATATAAAATTTAATGTACAAAACCGGTAAATACAGATTTTATGCAGTGATTTTAGTGTTGGTAAATATTTGATTTTTTTTTTGTGTAAATAAAAATAAGTGTTTTTTTTTTTATTAATTTAAATTTAAAATGACCATAACACATTTAATAGAAGTGTAATAAAAATTTTTAAATGCAAAACTTTTAAATCTAAATTTAACATTAAAAGATGTTTTAAATATTTTATTGTTGCCATTGACATTGACAATTATGCATATAAACATTTGCAATTTTGAGGAATTTGTTGGAAAGGTCGTTTTATTAAATCATTAATAACATGCGAATTAAATTTGAGTTAAATTTAAGTATAGAATAAACTTTTAAACTAATTACTAATTCTACATTTACCCAGCAAAATTTTAGTACTGGCTTCTTCATTAGTTAAAAGATAAATAATAAGCAGCAGCATTAGGGTCTAGCTACAAATAGCTTCGGGAATTGAATTATATTTTGAATGAATTCACTAAAAATTTAATTCGTTATACTTTTCAATCCAATGAATTCTCTTTTTAAAATGGAATTCAATTTATTTACCTCACTCGATTTTATTAATTATTAAATTCAATCATTAGGAATTTATTCGATTTACAATTTGGGCATACGATCGGTTATAATTTTTTTCCACTTGAATGAGAAATTTGAAAATTACATTTGATTAAAATTTTATCAAAACGATTTTTGTATTTATCTTTTCACAGATGACTTACTACAATATTCATCGTCCGTTTGTATTTAGTTTTCGAGATAAGGGCGACATTCCAAATTGTTTTTGAGATATGAACGATTAACATTTTTTCTAAGCCGTTCTTTTGAGCCATTTTTTCAAATTTGGAAGATTTTTTTAAATTTTGACTATTTTTTAGTTTGCTGATTTTTTAATTCCTTTTTTTAGTTTTAGAGATATTTTTTGAATTTAAGCTATTTTTTTAGTTTTAGCAATTTTTATATTTTGGCGTTTTTTTTTTTTTTTTGCAATTTTGGTGATTTTTTTTATCAATTTAGGAGAATTTTTTAACTTAAAGATTTTCTAATTCTGTTTTACCGAGTTTTTTTCCAATTTTAGCAATTTTAACTTTTAGCGATTTTTTTTTTTAATTTTGTCCATTTTTTTTAATTTTGGCGACTTCTTAATTTTTTGTAATTTAGAGATTTTCTAATTTAGATTTTTTTAAATTTTGGCGATTTTATTTTAATTTTGGCGATATTTTTTTTTTTACTTTTTTAATTTAATATCTATTTTATTTAATCAATTAAGACCTAATTCTAATTCCGCGAAGCCATTTGCCGATTTCTTTCAATTCTGGCGATTTTTTAATTTACAGATTTTTTAATTCTGTTTTATCGATTTTTTCCAATTTTAGCTATTTTTTAAATTTTTGTGATTTTTTTAATTTTGTCCATTCTTTTTAATTTTGGCGACATCTTAATTTTTTGTAATTTAGAGATTTTCTACTTTTTATGTTTTTCTAGTTTTAGCGTGTTTTTAATTTTAGTGATTTTTTTTTAAGTTTTGTCGATTTTATTGAATTTATTTTATTTTTATTTAATAAAAAAATTCAATATCCAAATATGGTTTATATTATACTTAAGGTAATATATCCTTAACTTTGACGGTTTTTTTAATCTTGACGATTTTTTTAATTTTTCCGATTTCTTTTAATTTATTCGATTTTTTAATTTACAAATTTTTCTAATACTGTTTTTCCTGTTTTAGCGATTTTTTTTAATTTAATCAATTGTAAATTTTTGCTATTTTTTAAGCTTTTAAATTTTTTCAATTTTGGCGATTTTTAATTTTTTTTAATTTAGAGATTTTCTAATTGTTTTTTTTTTAGGTTAATCAACTTTTTTAAATTTTTTAATTTTTAATCGGCGATTTTTTTGAGTTTTTTACCGTTTTTTTTCACTTTTAGCGATTTTTTAATCGTGTCCATTTTACAATTTGATTTGTTTTATTTTCAGTTTTACCAATTATTTTGAATGTTAGCAATTTTTTTAAAATGTATGCAATTTGTTAAATTTTGGCGATATTTTAAATGTTGGCTATTTTTAAAAAAATTTTGCCGATTTCTTTCAATTTAGCGATTTTTTAATTTACAGATTTTTGTGACTCTGTTTTAGCGATTTTTTTTTTTAATTTTTATCGTTTTTTTTTAATCTTGTCCATTTTTTCAATTTTCATTTTTAATTAGAGATTTACCAATTTTGTTTTCTTTTGCAGTTAGCAATTTTTTTTTTTTTAATTTTGTTGTTTTTTAATTTAACGATTTTTTTAAAATTCGCCGATTTTGAAATTTTAGTGATTTTTTTAACTCGCCGATTTTGAAATTTTAGTAATTTTTTTTTTTAATTTTTGCCCTTTTTTGTAATTTTAGCGGTGTTTGTTGAATTATAGCGACTGTTTTCCACTAATTTTGTCGATTCTTTTAATTTAAGCAATTTTTTTTTTTCAATTTTATCAATTTTTTGGAATATTTGATTTTTCTGTATTTTTAAAAAATTCTTAATTTTTCTTTTATTAAAACTAATGTATTTATTTATTTGCCAAATTTTAAAATCGAATAAGGAAAATAGAATGTAGTTACTTAAGTAGCGTAAATTTGACTGTTTATAGAAATAACTTTGTCTATCAAAAAAATAACTAGTTCTAACTTTGAATTATAAATGGTAAAAAATTAAAAATGCATTAACTACTTATTTGGTAATGACAGTTTTTGCTGGGTACATTGTGAATTCTTACATTAAATATTAATATATTTTTTTAGATTCGCAAATTTAAAACCATTATTTTCTAATATTTATGACTTTAAAAAGATTAACAAATTAATACGCTTGTTAAAGATTTTGAAAACATAGTTAATCAAAGAAGTAGATATGATTTACTTGGCTAAAACGAATTTTTGATACCCTTTAAAATTCAGTTTTGATTTTTATCTAAAATGTCTTAATTTTTTAAGCCCTTTGCTTTAACTTAAGTTAACGCTCAATACACTGTAGAGTTAAAAGAATAAAAATTATGTTAAAACATAAATCTTATTAAATTAATGACTTTTTCCAAAATTTAATTTAGTTTTGTTTTAACTAGCTGTTGAAAAAAATAATTTATGATCTTTTAATCATAATGTTTTTCTTAAGCACATAATAATTACAGTGAAACCTACCAAAAAAAAATGGACTCATGAATAGATTATATTAACTTTCGGCGATAATTCTAAAAATTATCTGTGTAATTGGAAGCTTATTTTAGTCTAAAAACTTCATTTACAGCATTATTGACAAAAAAAAATGAATCAATGTGTCAGTTTTTTAGGGTTTAACTGTCTAGTTATAATTACAAAAAAAGTCAATGAAAATTTTCGACATATTTATATAGTTTTGAAAAATGAAGAATCAACCAAAACATATAATTTCTGTTTTAGATTTCATGCTTCAAAACTTATCCCCCCACCCCTAACAAAAAAAAAATTATCAGCAATCACGTTTAAAATTAATTGGAAATAGGTGTATCTCCTCTTTATAAAAAAAATAATAAATAATTACATACATACTAGTAGTAAAATGTTTAATTAAATGCAAAAAATTTTCAAAATATATTTATAAGTAATTAGATAAAAATATATGTATTTTATAACTAATCTTTTTTTTATTCCTTTATTATTTGCAGGTAAATTAATGACAATACTTCGGCCATTCAATACAATAATGTAAGTCGAATTTTATTAAAATGTATGAATTCGAAAAGTCAGACCGAACCGTTGACCAACGAAACAGAATCTTTTCACTATTCGGTATTTAACATCCTGGAAATTTTTTTTATTAAATCTTATATTTTGGGTGTTTTTTGAACCAAAGGTTTGCTATTTAAAAGCAACTTTTTTAATAAATGCTACTTTTTGATAAAAGGTAATTTTTGATAAAAGGTACTTTTTTGATAAAAGGTACTTTTTTTGATAAAAGGTACTTTTTTGATAAAAGGTACTTTTTTGATAAAAGGTACTTTTTGATAAAAGGTACTTTTTGATAAAAGGTACTTTTTGATGAAAGGTACTTTTTGATAAAAGGTACTTTTTGATAAAAGGTACTTTTTGATAAAAGGTACTTTTTGATAAAAGGTATTTTTTGATAAAAGGTACTTTTTGATAAAAGGTACTTTTTGATAAAAAGTACTTTTTGATAAAAGGTACTTTTTGATAAAAAGATACTTTTTGTTAAAAGGTACATTTTTTATAAAAGGTACTTTTTGATAAAAGGTAAGTATTGATAAAAGGTACTTTTTTGATAAAAGGTGCTTTTTGATAAAAGGTACTTTTTGATAAAAGGTACTTTTTGATAAAAGGTACTTTTTGATAAAAGCTACTTTTTGATAAAAGGTACTTTTTGATAAAAGGTACTTTTTGATAAAAGATACTTTTTGATAAAAAGTACTTATTGATAAAAGGTACTTTTTGATAAAAGGTACTTTTTGATAAAAGGTACTTTTTGATAAAAGGTACTTTTTGACAAAGGTACTTTTTGATACAAATGTACTTTTTTTAAAAAGGTACTTTTTGATACAAATGTACTTTTTTTTAAAAAGGTACTTTTCTTTAAAAATGTAGTTTTTGTTAAAAAGGCACTTTTTGAAAAAGGTACTTTCTGATAAAAGGTACTTTTTGATAAAAGGTACTTTTTGATAAAAGGTACTTTTTGATAAAAGGTACTTTTTGATAAAAAGGTACATTTTCATAAAAGGAACTTTTTGATAAAAGGTACTTTTTGATAAAAGTTACTTTTCGATAAAAGGTACTTTTTGATAAAAAGGTACTTTTTGATAAAAGGTACTTTTTGATAAAAGGTACTTTTTGATAAAAAGTACTTTTTGATAAAAGGTACTTTTTGATAAAAGGTACTTTTTGATAAAAGGTACTTTTTTGATAAAAGGTACTTTTTTGATAAAGGTACTTTTTTCATAAAAGGATTTTTTTTTTGATAAAAGATACTTTTTTGATAAAAGGTTATTTTTGATAAAAGATACTTTTTTGATAAAAGGTTATTTTTGATAAAAGTACAAAGTAACTTTTTTGATAAAAAAAATACCTATTTAAATCAAAATTCTTGTTTTACGAAAAGTTACTTTTTTTTTTACTAAAAAGTAGATTTTGCGACGAAGTACAATGTGTAGGTACTTTTGGGATACAAAGTACTTTATGCATAATGGTCCTCTTTGATAAATGGTACTTTTTTTTAAATAACACGATAAGATACTTTTTTAAAGACAAAGGAGTGCCTTTAAAATACAAATACCCTGGTGGATAAACAATATACATTTTGGTATAATAGTGAATTTAGATAAGAAAGTACCAAGTCTTTGACTTTTATTATTCAATTATGTATATGTTTGTCATACATACATTCTTTATTTAGCCCACCCTAAAATTATGTTGAGAAATACAATTTTTTTTCTTTAAAAATTCTTTCATAAATATGTTTGTTTAACAAAACAAATAATAACATTTGCAAGGAAAATATTTATTTTGTTAAAAATATAAAAATTCCTGCTACATTAAAGTGCGATTTGATAAGCAATAACTGAAAAAATATTTTTTAAAAAACATGAGGGTAACAGAACAAGATTTTTATTATTCTAAAGAATTTAAAAAATAACACAAACAACTCATATACTTACTACATTAGTAGTTCTACTTTGTTTGCTGTGTTCTTTTTTCACTATGAAGACCGACCACCATCATCATTATCATTTTTATCATGAGTAGCAAGCAACAACATCCTTGCAACTAACAAAATTGCTGCTGACTATCTTTCACGTCGCAAGTAGTTGGTAGTGGTGATACAACGTGTGGGTAATATGTGTGATATTATTACTATTGTTGTTGTTGTTGTTGTTGTTGTTGCTGCTGCTGTTAATATTGTTTGAGTTGTTACTTCAGTGATAAGATTAGATAAAGAAAATTGAATTTCATTGTAACTAGAGGGGGAAAAAATAAAATTTTGTATCAAAAAACTAAAAGAAATATAAAAATAATGTATAACTTTGTAGTGAAATGTTTCTTTTGCGACGTTTTCGCAGTTGACAGTTAAAAAAAAAAACTGACTTAATTGTAAATTTATAAAAATCACAAAAAATCTTGAATCATTATAAAATTATAAAAAAGTAACAAGTTACATTTTGAAAAATGTACTTTTTTGAAAAAGGTTCTCTTTTGAAAAAGGAAATTTGGATTTATAATCGTGGATTTCTAAAAAGTCTCACAAATGGTACTTTTTTTCTTTTTTGATAAAGGTACTTTTTTGATAAAGGTACTTTTTTGATAAAGGTACTTTTTTGATAATAGGTACTTTTTTGATAAAAGGTACTTTTCTGATAAAAGGTACTTCTTTAAAGATACTTAATAAAGGCTACTTTTTTAATTACGTACTTTTTTATAAAAATACTTTTTTTTATAAATGGTACTTTTTAAAAAAGACACTTTTTTACTTTATAAAAGATACTTTTTATAAAAGTTACTTTTTTATAAATGGTGCTCTTTTATTAAAGGTATTTTTTTATAAAGGTACTTTTTTATAAATCGTACTTTTTATTAAAGATACTGTTTTAGTAAGGTACTCTTTGCTTATAGATACTTTTTTAAAAAATGCTAATTTTTCAATAAATTGTGCTTTATAATAAATACACTTTTTTGTTGAAAAGGTACTTTTTGCCAAAATGTACTTTTTGTTAAAATGTTCTCCTTGATGAAAGGTACCTTTTGGTAAAAGGAAATTTTTGATATGAGGTACTTTTTTGACAAAAAGGTATCTTTTGATAATATGTACTTTTTGGTAAAAGATTCTTTTTGATAAATGGTACTTTTTTTAATGAAAGCTACTTTTTTAATAAATGTACTTTTATAATAAAAGGTATTTTTTTATAAAAAGTACTTTTGGATAAAAAGTGTTTTTTGATAGAATTTATCTTTTGGTAAAATTTTCTTTTTTAAAAGGTACTTTTTAATAAAAGGTACCTTTTGATAAAAAGGAACTTTTTGATAAAAAGTACTTTTTTAAATAAAAGGTACTTTTTTAAATAAAAGGTACTTTTTTAAATAAAAGGTACTTTTGTAAATAAAAAGTACTTTTTTAAATAAAATGTACTTTTTTAAATAAAAGGTACTTTTTTTAATAAAAGGTACTTTTGTAAATAAAAGGTAATTTTCAAATTAAAGGTTCTTTTTTAAATAAAAGGTATTTTTTAAATAAAAGGTACTTTTTTAAATAAAAGGTACTTTTTTAAATAAAAGGTACTTTTTTAAATAAAAGGTACTTTTTTAAATAAAAGGCACTTTTTTAAATAAAAGGTACTTTTTAAATAAAAGGTAGTTTTTTTAAATAAAAGGCACTTTTTGAAATAAAAGGTACTTTTTTAAATAAAAGTTACTTTTTTAAATTAAAGGTACTTTTTTAAATAAAATGTACTTTTTTAAATTGAAGGTACTTTTTTAAATAAAAGGTACTTTTTTAAATAAAAGGTTCTTTTTTAAATAAAAGGTACTTTTTTAAATAAAAGGTACTTTTTTAAATAAAAGGTACTTTTTTAAATAAAAGGTACTTTTTGAAATAAAAGGTACTTTTTGAAATAAAAGGTACTTTTTGAAATAAAAGGTACTTTTTGAAATAAAAGGTACTTCTTTTAACAAAAGGTGCTTTTTTAAATAAAAGGTACACTTTTAAATAAAATGTACTTTTTTAAAATAGAAGTTGCTTTTTAAACAAAAGGTACTTTTTTAAATAAAAGGTACTTTTTTATATAAAAGGTACTTCTTTTAACAAAAGGTGCTTTTTTAAATAAAAGGTACACTTTTAAATAAAAAGGTACTTTTTTAAATAAAAGGTACTTTTTTAAATAAAAGGTACTTTTTTAAATAAAAGGTACTTTTTTAAACAAAAGGTACTTTTTTAAATAAAAGCTCCTTTTTTAAATAAAAGGTACTTTTTTAAATAAAAGGTCCTTTTTTTAAATAAAAGGTACTTTTTAAAAAAATTACACTTTTTTTAATAAAAGGTACTTTTTTAAATAAAAGATACTTTTTTAAATTAAAGTAAAATTTTCTTTTCTTAATAATAAAATAAATAATTTGATCAATATAATAAAATATTTTTATAATATGACAAATCGTTTCATTAAATCGAAAAACTTTTTTTCTATTAATATATTAAAACTATTTCTATCAGTGTATTATTTTAACCATACCTATTATAGCTTATCAAAATGTAGATGATAGACATTTCTTTAAGTGGATGTTTAAGTAAATGTTTTCACAAATAACAAAAAAGAAATATCTTCAATTAATTGACAACTGGCAAATGTTTTCTCTTCATCTATTTGTATGATATTTTTTTTTTCATTGTGTTGTGTTTGTCAAAATTAATTAAAAACTTGTTCATTACTCTTGTTTAAATATCCACTTTGTTTTTGCCATTTTCAGTGTGATATGCCATTATCATATGGTATTGTCAGCATTTTTTGTGCTTTTTTATTAAAGAAAAATTTTCTGTGACTTTTTTTTTTCTTTAACAAATTTGCTGATATTTCTGTTTTCTGATTGGTTGTTTTTTTTAGTTTCCCTACATTTAGTGCTGTTGTTTGTAACAACAAAAAATTTGAGACTTAGATCCACCTTTTAGTGTACCGATTGATCCAGAATTATTTTGATACGTTTTAGCGTTTTGTTTGCACGCTGCAGGTTGCAAGTATTTTTAATGAAAATTGGCTCACATCGCTCCAAGACCAAAGCCTTATGATTTTCGTTAGAATAGGTCCATGTTTGGTCCCCCAAAAAGTTGCTCGTTATTGACTTTTAACTTGACTGGTGGTATTCTGTAGTCGGCCTTCCAGACTTAAACTTTCTCACTCGTTTTTCTTTTTCTTTTTTTTTTTGCATCTATAAATGCTCTTTATAGAGGAGCAGTAATGAATACTGCATTTCCTGTTTCATGTTTCAGATGCGATTGTGTGTGTTTATCTTTGTAAGGAACATGACATAGTTTTACGATTTATACTACTTATTATTTTTTTGCTTTTAAACTTGAAACCTGCTTGAAATCTTTAGCAGCAGCAATTCATTAGGGTGGCAATGTTAATTGAACTTTAGATTTTCGCTTATACCCGGCCGGAATAATTCAGCACTTAAAACAACACTAATATGGTGAAAGTTTGAAAAAAATCGGATAATTCTAAGACGTGCACCTTTGAGATCAATGTTTCCATCATATTCAGGTAAAATTTTTTTATATGAAATTTTTTGAATTTATTCCAAACTATGACCTCAATAATGCACCGTCCAAATTTTCTCTTTGTAAGTATGGATTTCGTTGAAATTCCGGAAAAAGTATTTCCGCAAAAATATTTCATTGCCACCCTAATGTTTATGTACGCTTTTAGCTACAAATGTAAAGAAATTTTATATTTGGTTTTATTTTAAAAAACCAACTTTTTTTTATAAAAAGCATTTAGACTACCATTTAAATCCTCGAATGAGATTTAAAAGGAATTGCCACACAAAAATAATAAATTTTTAGTAACAATAATTAAATTTTTGTTATTGGGGCATCACTGACAATACCAATCACCTGATGTCATTTTCGTTTTCCAAATTGTAGCAAATTCTTTTTAATTTTGAGTCGATCTAAACGTGCTGTTTTAAGGACAAGTTTCCCTCTCTATTTTCTTTTTCATTTCTTTCAATGATTATTGTCATGTATACGTTTGAACGTGAAACATTTATAAAATAGTTGAAATTTTAAATCATGAAAGAAATGATGGTTGCAACTAAACAGTGTTAGGATCATTGTGAAAAAATTCACATATTTTTCTATTTTTTATAATTATTTTGTTCACGAATTGACAACTTAAAAACTTTAGATTCTATCTGTGACATAAAAAGGTGCAAAATTTAATTTTTCAAATGCACCAACAACTTCTGAAAGGTACTAAAAGTTATAAAATAATATGGACGAAAATGTTGAAATGCCGTTTATAAAAATGTAGGGAGATAGTTTTGCTTTTAAATGTAGTTTTATTTTTGCTGTTCTTGTATTACTAATATTTAGCAAAAATCTGCTAATTTCAGCAGTGTTTTCTGTAGGACCCTTTTGAACTAATTTTTAGTAGCTTTAACAAAAAAATTTAAGACACAGCTTTAGTGTAGGACTAAATACCTTCAGAGAAGAAAAAATATGATTGCCATTTCATATGATTTGGATCCATAGCTGCTACTCTTTTGAAATATTAGAATTATGGTTAAAAATATTGCTTCAGGAGAAGTCTACTAAAGCCCGAAGTTGCACGAATATTGAATAAGCCAAATAGATGTTTTATTACAGGGTGGCGCAAAAGTAATCCTCCTATCAGAAAATGCTATAAATTTTAATAAACAATGTTACGCTACACTGCTCCAGAACGCGGAATATTGGTGACTATTTATTTGAGCAATAATGAAGATGATTTTTTATCAAAAATAATCATGAGTGATGAGGCCCATTTCCATCTTAGCGGGTACGTAAATAAGCAAAATTTACGCTTCTGGGGCGCTGAAAATCCGCGTGTAATCCACGAAGAGCCATTACACCCACTCAAAGTCACTGTATGGTGTGCTGTTTTCGCTGGAGGAGTCATCGGACCTCTTTTCTTCGAAGACGTCGCGGGCCAAACTGTTACTGTGAATGGTGAGCGTTACAGAGCAATGATCAACGAGTTCTTTTTGCCGCAACTTGATGAATTGGGATTGGAAAACATTTGGTTCCAACAGGACGGTGCAACGCCACACACTGCACGTGCCACAACCGATATGCTGAAGGATGCATTTCCCGGGCGCCTAATCTCCCGTTTTGGCGATTTGCACTGGCCAGCAAGATCGCCTGATTTGACCGCTCCAGACTTCTTTTTGTGGGGCTTTTTGAAGTCGCGGGTTTATGTCAACAAGCCTTAGAATTTTGCAACTCTTAAAGACAATATCCGCCAAGAATGTGAGGACCTATCGCCGGAATTTTTGGCCAAAGTGATGGAAAATGCCATACAAAGGGCTCAAATGACAATCAACTGTGGCGACGGCCATTTACATGACATCATATTCTCAACCTGATGTAAAAAAAATTAAATTAAAATAAAAATAATCCACAAAAAGAATCAAAAATTTTTAATTTTTTTTTAAATTACAGCCAAAAAAACATCGGAAGGTTATTTTTGCGCCACCTTTTATTAAAAAAATACCTTTTATTTAAAAAGTACCTTTTATTAAAAAGTATCTTATATTAACAAAGTTCCTTTTATTAAAAAAGTTAATTTTTTTCAAAAAGTACTTCTTATTAAAAAGTACCTTTTATTACAAAAAGTACCTTTTATTACAAAAAGTACCTTTTATTACAAAAAGTACCTTTTATTACAAAAAGTACCTTTTATTACAAAAAGTATCTTTTGTTATAAAAAGTACCTTTTATTATAAAAAATACCTTTTATTAAAAAATTATCTTTTATTAAAAAAGTACCTTTTATTAAAAAAGTACCTTTTATTAAAAAAGTACCTTTTATTAAAAAAGTACCTTTTATTAAAAAAGCATCTTTTATTAAAAAATGTACCTTTTATAAAAAAGTACCTTTTATTAAAAAAGTAATTTTAAAGTACCTTAAATGTACCTATTATTAAAAAAGTACCTTTTATTAAATTAGTACCTTAAAAAGTACCTTTTGTTAAAAAAGTACCTTTTATTAAAAAGTACCTTTTATTAAAAAAGTACCTTTTATTAAAAAAGTACCTTTTATTAAAAAAGTACATTTTATTAAAAAAGTGCTTTTTACTAAAAAAGTACCTTTTATTAAAAAAGTACCTTTTATTAAAAAAGTACCTTTTATTAAAAAAGTACCTTTTATTAAAAAAGTACCTTTTATTTAAAAAGTACCTTTTATTAAAAAAGTACCTTTTATTAAAAAAGTACCTTTTATTAAAAAAGTACCTTTTATTAAAAAAGTACCTTTTATTAAAAAAAGCACCTTTTATTAAATAAGTACCTTTTATTAAAAAAGTACCCTTTATTAAAAAAGTACCTTTTATTGAAAAAAGTACCTTTTATTAAAAAAGTACCTTTTATTAAAAAAGTGCCTTTTATTAAAAAAGTACCTTTTATTAAAAAAGTACCTTTTATAAAAAATTACATTTTATAAAAAAGTGCCTTTTATAAAAAATTACATTTTATAAAAAAGTGCCTTTTATAAAAAAGTACCTTTTATTAAAAAATTACGTTTTATAAAAAAGTACCTTTTATAAAAAAGTACCTTTTATTAAAAAAGTACCTTTTATTTAAAAAGTACCTTTTATTAAAAAAGCACCTTTTATTAAAAAAAGTACCTGTTATAAAAAAGTACCTTTTATAAAAAAGTACCTTTTATAAAAAAGTACCTTTTATAAAAAAGTACCTTTTATAAAAAAGTACCTTTTATAAAAAAGTACCTTTTATAAAAAAGTACCTTTTATAAAAAAGTACCTTTTATAAAAAAGTACCTTTTATAAAAAAGTACCTTTTATAAAAAAGTACCTTTTATAAAAAAGTACCTTTTATAAAAAAGTACCTTTTATTAAAAAAGTACCTTTTATTTAAAAAGTACCTTTTATAAAAAAGTACCTTTTATAAAAAAGTACCTTTTATAAAAAAGTACCTTTTATTAAAAAATGTACCTTTTATAAAAAAGTACCTTTTATTAAAAAATGTACCTTTTGTTAAAAAAGTACCTTTTATTTAAAATAATACAATAAATACAACCTTTTTAAATAACATCTCAGTTATACAGTACATTTTGCTATCACATTAATTTTTGTCATTTTGTAATATCAGAATGTTTCTAGCAAATATTTATGCAAAACATTTATTGATTTTTGTTTCCTACATTTTCTTTTTTTTGCGTTTTATGTAGAAAACTTTACAGCTTTAACGGAAACCCCAACCCTGCTATTAGACAACCTTGTCAAAACCTTTATACAAGGTTATAAAGTATTTGAACTGTTTTATATTCGAACTTTAAAAGCAAGAAAAAAAGGACACAACGAATCGATTTTTCTTAGATAATATATCTTTTGGTTTTAGTGCAAATCATTGTATATTTTTAATATAAATATTTGATTGCAAAACAAAATTCCCATCGATATGTAATATAAAGATATGTTATTTTATTAAAACACACCATTTTCGAAGGAGGAAAAAAGTGACAAAAAAATTCCTTTATAACACTCCCTTATCAATGACTGTTTTTTTTTTGTTAGTTTGTTCGATTACAAAATTTGTAACCCAATTTCAAAATTATTGCTAAAGAAAGGCACTTAAATATAATTAAATTTGTCAATTTAATTTTACACTGCGAAAAATTTTACACTTAGTAGTAGCAACTCATTTCATCTTATTATGGAAAAATAATAATAGTTAAACAATTATAAGAGAATTTAGGGGTTATATTACGATTCCAAATCAAATTAATAGAGTCGTTTTTACCAAAATTTTATACTTTACAGTTATCTGATATCAGTCTATATTTTTAATTTTTTTTTTTAATTTCTTTCAATGTAATATTTTTTATTTTCGCAATATTTTGTACATAAAAATATTAAATTTTATGATTGCTTTATTATCTTATCATTAGTTTTTTTTTTAACCATTTATATCAGTTTTTTATCGTAAAATTGTTTATAGACAACAATGAAATTGTTTAATACTCAAAATATTAATTAAGTCCTACACATATTAATAATATACGTGACAATATTATTGGCTGTATCATTATTTTTATGGTTTATTAATCAGAATTATTAAACCTGGGAAAAATAATTTATAATTTATCTTTAACAGATTTATTTAAAGTTAAAAAAAACAAAAAAAAATACAAAATTATCAAACCTTTGTAGAAGACTTTAAATACTATGTCTTAAATACTAGAAGTTTTTTTTATTTTGAATGAAGGACTTACAGGATTTTAGCAAAATATGTCCAAACCGGCAAAAATATGAAAATTACTCAAAAACCAAAATATGACAAATCATTTAAAAAAACGCGAAAAAATTACAAAAAAAAATTAAAATTTGCACAAAATCCAAAAAACGAGTTTTTTTATCACTGAACCAAAAAGTTGTAGGTGAATTCTTAAAATAATTAATTATTTGAATTAAAAAATCAATTATTTTAAGAATTCACTTAAAACTTTTGGTTCAGTGGTGTTTTTCCACTAGGACCTTGAATTTGTAATTAGCATCTTTTTTTCGAAATTTACAGATTTATTGTGCAAAAATGGTTACAAATATATTATTTAAAGTATTGTCCATCGCTGGCCACAACTTTTTCCCATCTTTGTGTGAATTTTCGGATACCATCTCCGAAGAACAACCCGTCTCTTGAGGCAATCCATTCATGGACCCATTTTTTGCATTGTTAATGTGAAGGGAATTTCTGCTGGGTCAGGCCATGTGTCATTGACCGCCACAAGTAGTACTCGGTAGGACCAATGCGGTAGGACCATATGGTTGGGGTAGGACTTCCCAATTCATCCTGCCCAAGTAGGTCTTGACAAGTCTTGTAACATGTGGCCGAGCGTTGTCAGGCTGCAAGATCACTTTGTCGTGCCTTTTTTCGTATTCCGGCCGTTTTTGCTTCAGTGCACGGGTCAAACGCATGATTTGAGTCGGTTAGCGTTCCCCTGTGGTCGTTTCATTAAGTTTTAGCAGCTCGTAGTGGATCACGCCGCGATGGTCCCACCAAGAATAGAGCATAAGCTTCATACAATGAATATTCGACTTTGCGAAGGATGACTTCTTGCCATTGGGGTTGTCATAATATATCCACTTTTTATCGCAATTGACAATGTGATGCAAAAAACCCTTCCTTTTTTTTGGCGTTCGAAGAGCTGTTGACAAGCGAAAAATTGCCTTTCTGCCTCACGGGGCTTCAACTCATATGTCACCTAGTTTCCTTGCTTTTGAATCAATCCCATGACTTTTAGTCGTTAGCTGACTTTCGACTTATCCACTTCCAATGATTCTGACTTCAGGAGTTGTTTGGCATTCGTCCACATAGAGGAATGCTTCCAATTCTTCGTGTTCTAATTATTTGGTTTGAGCCGGCCGTTCCTTGTCTTCGAGCTCTTAACCAACACTTTTAAAACGACCAAATCACCTCCAAAATGATTGTTCAGATAGAGTAAGGGCTTTTATTAGCTGCATAGTGATCATCTATTTATCAATTTAATATTTAATTTAGTTAAATTTACTGCTATTTTTGATTCAGTGTATGGTACCACTTCTTACTTCAAATTTCTTTGCTGTACAAAAACACAACATTGAGTATAAAAAATGATGTTGTTAATTAAATTTTCTATTAAATTTATGTAATTTGCTTTTATAGAAATGTATTTTTTAGCAAAAACACTTCTTTTTTTCTATCAAAAATATTGTTGGAAATTTCAATTATCACATATTCTCTGAGCACTTTGTAAGTGCTGTGTGGGAATAAACAAGTAAAATACTATAAAAATTTGTTTTTCATTTGAAAAAGAGAAAAAAAAATCAAATTCTTTGGCTTAATTCAATTTTGAGATTACCTAAATTGAATATTACACAAATTTTTCATACAGGGTGGGGCACCATCATCTGATTTTCTTTCGCTATAACTTTTATTTAAAGTGAAAACTCATTTGTAATGCAGTTTTGTTTTCCAGCCAGTGAAAACTCTGGGGTGGTTGGGTCTATTAAAGGTCTGCTTCCTTTAATGGATGAGTATAATCGCTTCCGTAGGTGACGAGAACGGAAAACGATTTATGGCATAGACAAGTTGCTTTCAGAGTTATAGCGAAACTATTCCCTTAGTCGGAGTACGACAGGGGGTCTAAAGTAACCCGAAGGTGAGTCGGGCTAGTTCGTTAAATGTGAACGAAAAGGTTTGGTAAATGGTCCTAACTAACTCAAAGAGAATAATAGGCAGGTGAGTCGTAGTATCAGGAAAAGGGTTTTAACTACGGTTAGGAAATATTTCTAAATAACTCTCGAGAATAATCCGCAGGTGAGTCGGGTTAAATAGGTTCTAACTACGGTTACTATGTTTACATGACTCACGAGAATATTTGGCAGGTGAGTTGGGTGAGATCGGGAAACAGTTCTATGGTTAGTAAATAACTCTAAGTAACTCACGAGAATAATCGGGAGGTGAGTCGGGTTAAATCGGTTCTGACTACGTTTTCTAAGTTTATGAGACTCACGAGAATAATCGGCAGGTGAGTCGGGTTAGGTCGGGAAACGAGTATCTGGTTGGCTTACAAGTTATACTTTGGCTGCTAGACGAAGTATACTCTAACTCCAGCTGGGTCCTAGTTATGCTTACTGACTTGGCGGCTGAGATATAAATGAGCCTTATCGCTCATGGTTAATTTCCACTTCGTCGTTCTCACAATTATTGGCGGTTTTTCGAGGCATATAGCCATTCATTTTTATTCACTATAAATTTCGCAAGTGTCGACTTCACAAATGTCAAATACAAATTAACAAATGCCATTTGCAAAAATGGCAGCACCTTCCAATAGGGTGATTGTTATTGCTCCACCTTGTGTAAGAAAATAAAATTTCTAGCAATGTAATGGAAAGTGTAGTGTAGAATTTCCTATTTTGCACATTTGTCACTTTATTACTTTATAATTAAATTTCATTTCTTTTTTTTTTTATTTGTTTTAGGAAACTTTCATAATGAAATATGCTTTAAATGGTTTAAATAACTTCAAGCTAAATGTTACTTTTATAGAGTAACCGGTAGGAAATTTTTAAAGATTTTGAAATGCATGCTTGATTTTGAAAATGTTTGCAGGAAAATATGATATAAATTCAATTATAATGTAATAACTGATTTAACTATAATTTTTATTCTCTAAGTACACTCAAAAAAATAATGAACTAGAATTTAGAAAAATTAACATATTAAGAGGAAAAATTTAAATGAAAACGGCGCCAAAGACACTGTTTACCAATATTTAATACAATTTTCCATGAAATTAAGAAAAAAAATTTTATTTAAAACTTGATCAAAAATTTCTAAATTATAGAAAAATTTTACTACTGAGAACTAAATTTTTATTAGAAAACAGTAAAATTTCCTCATAATTAGTTCATACATCATCTAAAATTTTACTGTTAGTTAGGAAATATTTCCTTGGTTTTAAGAAAAATTTTATTTTATTTAAATTCATTAGATATTTTTTTTACTATAAACTAGGACTTTACTCTCTAAAAATGAGAAAATATTTTCTAACATAAAGTTAAATAGCACTTCTTTTAAGGGAAAATTATCCTTGTCCTGCTTCTATGGTAAAGGTAATATATTTTACCATATATTTTAAAGTACTTTACAATCATTGAGTAAGTATTTTCTCACTTTCGGAGGACTTCCGCTTTGTGGGGACACTATTCTTATCAATGTATTTAAAATATAAATTAAATTTCATTAGCAAAAAGGTAAACAAATTAAAAAAATGTACTGCAGGATATCCTGAAACGTAATAAATTGTGACAGTCAGATCTTTTTCGTAGATAATTAACGGTTCTGCTTGAGAGAACTACAAAAAGGGATGCCCTAAGTGACACACGGCATCTATGGCTAAGGAACACTGGGGGTCCTTTGTCTTCTTAAATTAACTAATTTAAGGAAATTGTTGCAAAAATACAAAATATCACAGTTACATTTCTTGATATTATTGGAAAATGGAAAAATTACATAAGTTTATTTTATGGGATTTTTAGCTTAAACTTTATTTGACATAAACAAATTTAAACTGTTTTATTATTAAGTGAAAAAAAAATAGTTCGATAAATATAAAGTTTAATGACCGCCACGTCAATTATAGGAAAGCCATTTTTCCGTAATGTATAAAATGTGCCTGCGATATTTTGTATTGTAGTCAGCAAACAAAATTATTACATTAAAGCGCAAATTCGAAATTTTTACCTTTTGCTTAACAAACTTTTAAAAAATATTTTAAGCTAATTTAAGTTCAATATTTAAGCCTGTAAAGATTAGAGATGGGCATGTGAGCCATTTTTGAATCACGCACCAAAAATTACAATCATGCACGATAGTTTATTTAAATGGTTACTTTAATTTGTTTCCTTTAATAATAATTATTCTTACAAATTAGGAAAACTAACTTGTTTGGTTTTTAATTTATTGTTTTTTTTTTTTTTGGAATATAATATTGAAAATAATTTAAACGTATTCCAACAAAAAAAAATCCTTTACCAAATTTTATTATTTTTTAAAAATTAGAAAACTTTTACTAGAAAAAAAGAATATTTTATTAAAATTTATCTGAACTAAATTGCATGAAAACTTTCCTTAGAAATAGTTCATAAATTTCTAAAATCAAGTAAATTTTTATTATAACATAGAAAAAAATTTATTACTTTTTGTTTTTAATTGTCTGAACTAATTTTTAGAAAACAATTTTTCAAAATTAGAAAGTGGTATACTTAAAAACTGAATTTGGAAATGGATTTCTAAAATTAAGTTAATTTTACTACTCGCAAACAAAAAATTTGAACACACATTAAGTTCAAGTACTTCTTCGATTTAAGTTAGACACATTTTTTGAACTAAATTAAGCTATTAAATTATGTCCTAATTTTTTTTGAACTAAACTTAATTTTATTGCATTTGAGATGTTTTTTCTTAAAATTAATAAATTTTTATTTAATTGACTTGTTTGACTTAAGAAACGTATGAACTATTTCTGAGTATATAAACTATTTCGTTTTTCCTCAAACTTAGGAATTTTTATTCTTTTTAAGAAAATTTTTCTAAGTTTTAATAAAATTTTACCTAAATTGAGGACAATTTCTAAACTATTTTGAAGGAAATTTTTGATTACATTTTAGTTTATGCCTTTTTTTTTTATTGTAGGGAATAAGAGGATTAAAATTTATAATATACTTTATAAGAGAGCATAACCTGCAAACACCATAATCTGCCTTACTACTACTCGTAAGCGAAAATGGTTCAAAAAAAGCTCTTCCAAAGTAAAATTTTTCTAAAACATTAAATCTTTTAGATTACAATTTCATTTGAACTGATTTAGCTTCACAAAAAAATGCATTTTAAAATCTTATCCTGCTTGTCTCAATCTTTTCCAACAGCATCTTTTTCAACTCAAATTTAATATCATGCATCTCGTATATAAAATGCATCTTTGTAATGGTTGTGATGTTTGCTTTTAGTAAACATTAAACTTTTATTCTCAGTATTTTTCTAAAAAGGATTTTTAATTTAATGTGAATAGAGTACGAGTGCTATGCAACTATGTATGTAAATATATCTCGTATAAAATCTATACACTCAACTACAATGTTGTTCTTTATGCATTTTGGCTTAGTTTTTTTTTTATTTTTTTTTGGTAGCACTGTTGGGAAAAAATAACAAAAAAACATAAAAATAAACCGAAACCGAATACGAACATGATGGATATAAAGTAATGGCCTACAGCAATTTGCACTTCATTTTTTTTTCTTTTTTCATTCTTTAGTGTTTGTTTTTTTAGTTTAGCATAGTTTTGCTATCAAATGCACATTGTGCTCTGGAATATGAATGGTTAAACAAAAAAATAATAATAATAATTAAACTCAAAAAATTAATACAAAAATTTAATAAAAATTTTAACAACCAATTTGTTAACTTTAATTTAAGAAACATAACTTTATGATTAACTATTAAAAAATAAAAAATATAAAATTACCCATGTAAAAATTGAAATATACATGATCATACATGGGTATACATGGTCATATACGTCCATTTATGGTTCAATTTATGAACATATATGATCTCATATATGACGATTTATCTTCGGATCCGACATTTCAAGGTATATGGCCGTATATGGCTATATATGATCATATATAAGCATACATGAATAATCATATATAACCATATACGGCCATATACCCTCAAATTTCGGATTCGAAGATATATGGTCATATATGAGCTCATGTATGGTCATATATTGAACCACGCATGAACGTACATGACCCTGTATGATCATGTATGTTGGTATACAGGTTGGTTGAAAAGTTCCTGCGCTCGAAATGAAAGAATACTGTTTTTGTTACGAAATATATTTTTTTATTCAATATAATCTCCTAGAAGCTCAATACACTTGTTCCAATGATCCTTCCAATAATTTTATCCCATTCTTATAATGGTTTTCCGGAAGCTCTGCAAAATAACCGTCTACGGCTGCTATGGCCTCTTCATTCGACGAAAAATGCTTTCCACGAAGGAATTGTTTGAGATTTCTGAAGAGATAGTAGTCACTGGGAGCCAAATCTGGTGAATACGGTGGATATTCAAGCAATTCGTACTTTAATTCTTTGAATTTAGCCATCGTCAAAACACTTTTGTGAGCAGGTGCATTGTCTTGATGAAAACTTATTTTTTTCTTCTTTAAACCAGGTCTTTTCTCACGAATTTTTTCATCCAGCTGATCCAAAAGGCTGCAATAATATTCAAAGTTGATTGTTTTACCCTTCTGAAGATAATCAATCAACAAAATTCCTTTTGCATCCCAAAAAACTGATGCCATAACCTTCTTTGCTGATCGTTGTGACTTCACCTGCTTTGGAGCTGAACAACCAGCTTCAGTCCACTGTAAACGTTCTTGTTTCAATTTAGGATCATGGTGGTAGATCCAAGTCTCATCCATAGTTATAAAACGACGCAAGAAGTCGGTTTTATTCGGCTTTAAATATTATGTACCTGCTCAATGATTTCTGCTGTGGTTGCAGTTTTTGGTCGTCCTTCGCGTGGATCGTCTTCAAGGCTGGTACGACCACGTTTAAATGCACCAGCCGAAAATTCAACGGTGCGTTTTGAAGGTGAGGACTCCTTATACACTTCTAACAATTGTTCATAAATTTTCTTTGCTTTTAAACCCTTCAAAACAAAGAATCTAATGACTGCACGATATTAAATTTTTTCCATATTAAAAAAAATCAATGACACGTCAACTTCAAATGGCTTGTAAACAAAGAAAGAATTGACAGAATGACTTTCAACTTTGCATGTGTTCTCAGGACAGTTATACCAACTTGAGAAAAAAAAAGTTTGGAGCTAGCAGTGCCATCTCTTGGTGAGCGCAGGAACTTTTCAATCAACCTGTATATGGTCATGTATGGTCATATATTGAACCATGCATGGACATATATGACTCTGTATGACCATGTATGATCATGAATGTTGGTATATATTTCGATTTTTATTTGAGTTGTATAAAATATATTATTGCTTAATAAACTTTTTAATTCACATTTTTTATTGTAATCGAAGATTTTTTTGGGAGTTTAAGTAACCAAATTTGTCAAAATTTAAATTTCTTAATTTACACTGAAATTTTTGTTGAAATTTTCCATTTTTTACTACAATTTTTTCATGAGCGTAAATTTTATGCATATTTATTAGAGTTACAGTTATTTGGTAAAATATCAAATTTCAAAATGTGTACCTTCTATTATTTTTACATGTGATCAGTGCCCGGTTTCTGTATTTAATGCGAGAAGTCTTTGGATTGAAAAATGCAACGCTTCCTTGTTTAGAACAGGGTGAGTCATCATAATGTCAAACTTTATCTTCATATTAGAAAAAACATAATTGCCAATTACCTAAATTTAATATTAACTGTTTTATAATGTCTTTGATATGACAGAGTTGTATTTTTCGTTGCGAAAATTTCTCACATTCAATGCAGAAGTCAGGCACAGGATAGAAGACGAAAAATAGCAGAAAAATGTGTTTTTAAAGAAGCAAAAGTAAAAAGTTGGGGGGGGGTGGGAGGGGGGAAAAAACTTTTTAAAAACAAACAAAACTAGCGGAAAAATACAATTTTTATTTAAAAAAAGCACTGAGGCGAAGAAAAATGTGAAAAAAGCAATTTAAAACTTAAAAATATCAATAAAAAGCTACTTTAAAGCTGAAAAATGGAAAATCCAAAAAAGCAGAAAAAAGCAAATATGAGCGAAAATATCAAAAAACAAATTTGTCTTTTCTGTTGATCACATTTAAAAATGATGAAAATTTAAGCGAAACCAAAGAAACACCGCCATCGATTTTACGGGGTTTCCAAACAAATCACAAAAACATTTGAATTATATTTTATGACTAAAGCAGCGATTTTCATGTACTTAAAAATAAAAAATATGCACTTAAAATGCAAATCATGCGCTAAAATATGCGGGTCGTATGAAATTTTCTACAATATAATTTTATTCAAAGTATTGTTGTCCATCGTTAGCTAACAGGTCAATTGAGAAGTCCCCGGAGATGGCGCTACTAGACTTAAACCGATATGACAGCTGTCGGATCATTTGTTTGTGAATTATAGCATTTTGAGAGAAGCAACTTTTGTTATTGTGAAGAGGTTGTTACGGAAGAAAACATCAAAAATATCCACAAAATGATTTCGAATGACGGTAAATTGAAATTGAATGAAATAGCAGGTACTCTAAAAATATCAAAATATCTTTCACGAATATTTGTGTATGAGAAAGCTATGTGCAAAGTGGGTGCCGTGCGAGCTCACTTTTGACAAAAAAACAAGTCAGTGAAAATAAAGGTGAGAATCCATGAATTTGGCTTCGAATTGATCCCGCATCCACTGTATTCTCCAGGTCTGGCCTCCAGCGACAATTTCCTGTTCTCAGATCTCAAAAAAATGTTCGCTGGGAAAAAAACTGAGGCCTATTTTGAAGCAAAGGACAAATCGGTATTGGATGGTCGCTATAATCAGTGTACGAATTTTGCCAAAAAAAATTTATTTTAGTATGGTAGGCCGGGGACTTTTCAATTGACCTGTTATAACCTTTTCCCATCTTTCTGCTAACATTTGGATTCCGCGCCAAAATAACTGCTCATTTATTGAGGCCAAGAATGAATCAAGCTAATTCTCGTTCTGAAGTAAAGCGTATTCCAGTGGGAGCATTCCGCATCGATATTAACAAATAGTAGTCGGGCGGGGCAAGGTCTGGACTATAAGGCGGTTGAAGTAAAACTTTACAACCACAATTTTCTAATTTTTTGGCTGACCTCAGCGGTCTTTGTCTTCCGTGACAATATCATCACTTCTGAACCGCACAAACCATCTCTCGCACGATGAAATCGAGGGAACATATTCAAGATAAGCTTCGTTGAGCGCTCGATGTGGTGCAGCTCCACAACAAAACTTGATATTTTTGAAGCGAAAAAAATCATTATTTACACTAAATTCCTTAAAAAACCTGTATTTTAAAGAATTGAATTTTAACCGTAACCGTAAAATTGTTTATGCGGTTACGGTTACGGTTACGGTTTAATGATGCGGTTAACCGTTAATACTGAGATGCAAACTCTTGCTTTTAGTTTCGAACCACTATGCAGTGTCTGATTTAGAAAAAATGGGCGGCTGCAAATCTCAAAATTCAACATTTCACCAAATAGCTGCCACTCTAATATATTTATGTATATAACTTGTAAATTTCTATATACATATATTTGCATATTCATAAAAAAAAATAGAGAGACTAAAAATGTTGATGTAACCAAAGTTTTGTCGACAATTTAATTTTATTTAAAAAATATGATTTGTTTGTTTTAAAACTTAAAACAAAAAAAACTTTTACATAAAATATTTTAAACCTCAAATCGCCAAAATTGTTTTTGCAAATGAATTTATGGCAAAAAGTTAAGAAAAAACTACAAAAAAATTAAAATATAAAAAAACAAATAGCAAACATCAGCAAAAAGGCAATTTAAGGGAGAAAAATCTGTTAAAAAAAAGGCAAAAAATTTTAAATTATATTTTCTTCTTATTATCAGAGCAGGGAGCGATTTTCAGGCAAAAATATTTTGACTCAAAACTTTTTTTGAATCAAAGAATTTGCAACAAAATGGCATCGATTTGCAAAATATGCAATTTTGCATAAAACATTATGTTGCCTCAGCCGTTTTTTATTTAACTACACGAAATGAATTTCATGCGATTCTCTTTTTAGTCAGTAATTGGCAAACTTTCTTTTTAAAATTAACTGAATTTTCAGTTATTTTTTTTTGTACCATATAATTTAAACCTAAAATATTTTGCTCACTTTATTAACATTTGCATATGTTATTATGTAGTAGTTTAAGCCAATTTTTCTTGTCAACCTGTTTGTTAATTTTTTGTCAAATTTAATTTTTTTTCATAAACGTTGTTGGCACATTCTACTATTTAAATATTAATTTATTGATATTTTTTTTTTTATAAAGACAACAACTAAAACTGTTACAGATTTTGAATTATAATCAACAAGAACACGTTTAAGTAATCAAGCCAAATACTCGTAGTAACAGCTGGGGCCAGATGAAGGGTTCATACAAACTTGTTAATGTGTGTATATAAGATTACAAAAGTACAAGGTATGCGGGGATGGATATACAGACATTTAATAAAAAACTTAACAAATACACTGAGGGAAAAATATGCATTATATATTATGAAAGACTGATCCAAATGATCCAAAAACTTCATATATTTTCGGTCTAATCTAATACTTTATAAATATGATGAAGCTGTTGCATGGAAATTCAAATTAATAATATCCCAGCAAAACTTTGGTAATGTGTGCGATATTCTCATGCATTACCTTGTAATGATAGCTCGTTACCTTTTTCATTATTTGCAAGCATAAAGTAATAAGTTACTCATTATTGATTACGTAATATATGATTTATAAATGTAAAGTAATAATTGAAATATTTTTGAAAATCTATTTTTAGATACATTACTTTGTCTTTTTTTGTAAGCAAAGGGTAATGTATGTTTGTTTTGACAACGCTAGCGAAAAAACGAAGCGCAACAATTCATTTAATTTTAAAGCAATCAAATACTATGTGCGTCGATAGCTCAGTTGGTAGAGTTCTTGGCTGGCAACCAGATTTCCCTGGTTCGATTCCCATCTTGACCACATTATTTTTAATCACAAATATTTTAAATAAAATATTTGCAAATTCCTCTTTTTAAAATTCTATTTTTAGACACAATACCTCTTACATTATCACCTCTAAAGTAATGGGTATTTGAGGCTCATCGCCTGTAAAATTCATCAATGATGTATGGTGTAAAGTAATCCATCGGCCCCTATGGCTATACATTACTTTACCAATTATTTGGTAATGTGTGTTTTTGCTAGGATGTTTCTTTATAATATTTTTAAAACCTTTTTTTAATATGATGACCAATTTAAAAAAAATATTACCCATGTAAATATATATGGTCATATATGAGCATACATGCTCAATGTATGACCATACATGATGTCATATATGACCACATATCTTAGTATCCGAAATTTGAGGGTATATGTCCGTTTATGGTAATATATTACATGAGCATATATGCTCATATATTACCATATATGTTCATATATAACCATATACGGTCATATACCCCCAAATTTCGGTTCAGAAGATATATGATCATATATGATATCATCTATGGTTATATATTGAACCATGCATGGTCATATATGACCATATAAAACCTCATGTATGGCCGTATATGTTTCTATATATATTTCGGTTTTTACATGGGCATGTGATAATCGAATATATATGAAAACGCATTATCATACATGGGCTTGTTATGATCATGCAGGATTATATATGTCAATATATTACCATACATGATCACATATCATATCATATATATCTTCGAATCCGATATTTGAAGATATGTGGCTGTTTATTTTAATATATGATCATATATGTGTATCATATCATATACCCTCGAATTTCGGATTCTAAGATGTATGGAATGGAATTTATGGCATCATTTATGGTCATATATTAAACTATGCATGGACGAATGTGATCATGTCTCCGCCTATGTATGGTCATATACCAACCCATGTATGTTCATATATATATATATATGTACTTCGAGGGACGGGGTCTTTCACAGAGGTTGAAAGCTCTGTCTGCTATCCACTTGAGGGTAGCAAGAAGCGATTCCTTTGTCCGAAATTCCCAAGCATCTCACAACTTCCGGTCTTAGACCAAGTGTTCCCTGGTAATATCATTCAGGCACCTTCTGATGACAGCTAATGTGAGAAGGCGTACAGGACTGAGTATCCTGAGTGCGGGCTAATGCCGACACATCTCAGGAAACTAGGTAACAATCGATGACATTTACTGACTGAAACTTAACTGTATTTAGCCGGCCTAGCGTTGTTGGCAGCCCCAACTCTAGGATCGGAGGCTTTGGCCTAATCAATCAATCTTCTTAAAATTCGTATGATTACAGAAACATATATATAAGTAAGGTTTCTGAAATAGTTCTCCATATTTATAAAAAAAGTTTCTTTAGATTTAAAAAGAAATTTCATCAATATTTCTGAAGAAGTTGCATCAATATTTATGAAAAATTGTTTTCTTATATTTTTAAAGAAGTTTTATCATATTTATGAAAAAGTTTTTTTTTTATAATGAAGTTTTTTTAATTTAATTTTTTTTATTAAAACTTAATGAGAATTACAAACAGCAGTGTTTTGCAACCGAAATAAATAATTTGCAAGAGCTTTTTTTCATTATTGTTTTTTATGAAATAAATATTTATGAAACATTTGTCTTAAATTTGTATGAAATAATATTTAATCTGATTTATGAAAACTTAATGAATATAATGAAAAATTGCTTGCAAACGATTTATTAAATCATTTTTGTTAATATGATGAAACTTTTTCCCTGAGTGTAGGAACAAAATTAATAAAAAAGAAACTAAGAAATAAAATATACATAACACTTACACAGGCATTGTATATTTCTATGGAAATAGTTACTTATGAAATTGAACGTACATTTAAAATATAATAGAACTGTACTACAATGTGCTGATTTGAAAGAGCTTCCTAAAGTAAATCGTTTTGCAAAATCCAAGGGCCAATTCTATTGTCATGATATGATTACAAAATAAGAAACTTGAAAATTTTCTTTTGAACAACTTTTTACACTCAAAATAAAAAAAAAATAACTGAAAAATCATTTAATTTAACAAAAAAAAGTATATTGTGTTCCTGATTTAAATAAAATAGTTTTAAAATGTAAATTTTATTAAGATAAATTGGTGAAATTTAATTAATAAATTGAGAGAATTGCCATTTTAATAATTTTGTTATACACTGACAGAATTATCTGCATTATATTAATGCATTTTTGTATTCAATCATTAAAGAACTTTCCTTTTGAAATTTTTAATTAAGTTAATAAAATTTTTTAAATATGCCCTTTATTAAAAATTTTATAAAAAGTTTTTTGAAAATTAATTTCCCATGTAAAAATCGAAATATATATGAGCATACATGATCATACATGGGCCTGTATATGATCATACATGGGCATACATGGTCATATACGTCCATACATTGTTCAATATATGACCATAAATGATCTCATATATGATCATATATCTTCGGATCTGAAATTTGAGGGTATATGGACGTATATGATCATATACGAGCATACATGAATAATATATGAGCATGTATTATAATATATGCACATATATCACCATATACCCTCAAATTTCGGATCCGAAGATATATGGTCATATATGAGATAATATATGGACGTATATGACCATGTATGCCCATGTATGATCATATACAAGCCAATGTATGATCATGTATGTTCATATATATTTCGATTTTTACATGGGTTACTAAATATTATATATAAAACCTTTACATAAAATTAAAAAAATTATGCATTCACTTTGTAAAGAAAATTTCAGTAGTTTATTAAAAATTTTCATTGAAACTTGACCAAGAAAAGTCTGTCTGTGTACAAAACAAAGAAAAAAAAAACAAACAAAAAGTTTAAAGTTTTAAAAAATTTTATCGTATGACAGAAAAATCCAGCTACACATGACATCTTGCAAAGCTCCAGTTTTAGAATTTTTTTGTTTGCCTAGAATTTCTTAATGTACTCTCACTTTTGAGACTTACTGTTTTACTGTCTCTAACATTAGTTTAAAAAACCCATGGTTACACACTCTTAAAAAGACATTCACTTCGGTTAACGCAAAGTAGTTTATAATCACAAACGTGTTCTTTTTAACTGGTTACTTGTAATAATGTCGAGTTCTGTCAGTGCAATTGCAATTGCTCAAAGATAAAAAGTAATAAAAAAAAGCAAACTAAAACAAAATCTAAATGTAAAAATTGCGTGCATTGTGCAACTATGCACTTCAAATGAACACAAAAATGCATTCTATAGGTACATACTATGTTACTTACATACGAGTTGTTAGAGATAGTAAGTAACTAACGTGATTATAAATGTACTCATTTGAACATGTTCTTAGATTACAGAAAGAAAATAAAACAAAACAAAAGCATAATAAAAAAAGATACAAATGTTACTTAACAACAAAAATTTTATATTAAAAAAAAAAAAAAAAACAAACTTGAATATTTTGGGGACACATTTATAGTTTGTATTTAAAATTTTCAAGGTTTACCTAAGATTCAATGAAAAAAAAAAATGAAATGATGTTATCATTGAGAATTCACAAATAATTAGTAGCATTTTAGCTAATAAATTTATTTTTTTTTCTCTAACACATTATACGAAAAACTAGTAATATTTTATCAAATTTTTAGTTTTTTTCTACTTCATTTTTTTAAAAATCTTTGTAAATTTAAATTTTCCTAATTACGAGTACTTGGTAACGATTTTTTTTGTGTGTCATTAATTTTTATGAAATACTTTATTATTTACAATTTTTTTTTTTACATATGATAAAGAATTTTAATGACAAACGATTTATGCAACAGTTTCGTCAATATGATGAAACTTTTTTACCGGAGTCAGAAATTGCAAAAAAAAAATCAAGTAGCTGTAAATGCAAGTGGAAATGTCCAACTGAGTTGTTTACGTATCGCACTCTAAATAAAGGGTGATTTTTTAACCATTTGCTTTTTGAAAATTGAAAAAAAAACAGAAAATTTGCACAAGTGTATAAAATATTTATTTGGGGCAATAAATGAATGCCTGACATTTATTTATTGCCGCAATGGCATTGCAATGGCAGCTGTAATGTTGTCTTCCAGGGCTGGAATTGTGGCTGGTTTGTTCCTGTACACGAAAGACTTTACGTATTCTCACAAAAAATAGTCTACTGGGGTCAATTCGCATTATCTTGGCGGCCAAGATTAATTGCTCACCAAACTCGCCTCTTAATAGGTGCATGGTATCGCTTGCCATCTGGTATGTGGCATCGTCTTGTTGAAACTACATGTAAACTTATTTCGTAATCATCGCACAGTACCTTGCTCCATTGACTGTAACGTTGCTATTTTCATCGCTCTTTAAGAAGTACGGTCCTATGATGCCGCAAATCGCACCAAACAGTGCATCTTTCAGGGTGCATTGGCAACTCTTGAACTGCCTCTGGCTGCACTTCAAACCAAATTCGGCAATTTTGATTGTTGACGTGTCCATTAAACCAAAAATTACCTTCGCCGCCAAAGACAAATTTTAGATAGAAAAATGGATCTTCGTCTTCTGGACGCACAGTTGGAACTCTATAGCCGAAACAATTGAAAAAAAATTCACGATAAGGTCCCGGCCGATCGGAGATTTAAAGTGCGAGAGATTGTAGAAGACATAGGAATCTCACACGGCTCAGTGGTTTCAATTTTGAATGATCACTTGGGTATGAGAAAGGTTTTCACAAGATGGGTGCCGCGTTTGCTCACAATCGACCACAAACGCAATCGTGTGACAACTTCGTTTCCATAGAAAAAATCCATAAATTAGGCTACGAATTTCTCCCTCATTCGCCCTATTCTTCGGATTTAGCCCCTAGTGACTATTTCTTGTTTCCAAACCTAAAGAAATGGCTCGGCAGCAAGAGATTTGACTCCAATGATATGAAATCATCAAATAATAGATGAAACCCTTTTGGTCCCACCAAACAACAGAGCATTACCTTGGCACAATTTCTTGTGCTTTAGTTGGTCGTAATGGATCCATTTTTCATTGCCAGTAATGATTCAATGTAAAAATTACTTCTTTTTATGGCGTTCAAGCAGCATTTCGGACATTCGTCTTTCAACGTCTTTTGACTTTAACTCGTGTGGAGTACCCAATTTCCTTGTTTTTGGATGAATCTTGCTGCTTGAAATATCTGCTGGAGTGACTCCAAAAGATTTTCTTCTTGAGTTTGACAACAATCTTCATCATCTATGAACTTTTTTGGCTGACCTAAACGGTCTTTGTCTTCCATGTCAAAATCTCGACTTCTGAACCGCACAAACCACAATCTCCCGCATGTTGAAATCGTTGAAACATATTCAGAATAAGCTTTGGTAAGCAAGCGATAAAATAGTAAAGCAAAACTTACCGCAAATGATGCTTTGTTGGCACACAATTTTACATTATTAGAGCCAAACTTTGTTGTTTTCGCCATTCCGATCAATGACCTAGTGAAAATAAATGACAGATGTTTATCCTCCAAAATGCCATATAAGTTATTAGAGATATAAAACATGTGTAAATGATAAGCCAACTGGAAAAGTCAGAGCCTTCAGATTGGGCTAGGCACCAGGCAAGGTATTTTCATAACAAGCACTATGACGTTACTTATAAATAGAAAATTGCTTACAATTCGAAAATATTATATTCTTAAAAACAATTTCATTAAAAAAATTAACTAAAATAAATTGATAAAAAAACTAAAAAAAATTATTATTTTTTTTTTTAATTTATTAAAAAATTTTGAAAAAGTTGCACAACATAAGTATAAACGAGTTATCTCGGTAAAAATATTTAAGAATTCGCTGATTTGAATCATTAATTGTACAAATACAGAAAAATCTAAACAATATACTAGGTAGGAAGGTTCTTCTCAGGAACAAAAGTTTTATTGACTTAAGTCCTTTTGTCAAAAGTCTACAGGAATTTATTATTTGATTTTTTTGAAGGAATCAAACTCGCATATTTTGAAAACAGACACACTGGCAGATCTTATAGCTTTTTTTGATACAAATCATTTTTTAATCTAAAGCTTAAAGCAGATAGTGAAAGTTCCAGGAAACAGTGACAGCTCTGTCAAACTTTGTTTGAAAATTTCGCAAAAACTATACAATATTTTTAAGAATTTTTCTTTGAAGGCAGCTCTTGTTTTTAAACTTTTTTCTAATTTGTCGTTAGTGACAAATAAAGATTTAATTTTAGTTTTTTTTTTTTTTTTTTTGTATCGTTAATTAAGTGCCACCCTATGATAATAATTTACCCCATCATTTTATTAATGAATAGATCTCAAATGTCGTATTGTATTTAGGAAATAATCGTTTATATAGTTACAAATGTAAGAGTTTTCAGTGACAAAGAACAACAGCAAAAAAAAAAAACAAAGAATGTCACATTTATAAGTATTTAGAAATCGTTGACAGGTTGAAAGAAAATCCAAGAGAATCAGCAAAAAAAAACAAAATCTGTGTTTTCCTATTATGTTTCTTGTTAATTTTACCTTACAAAGGAAATTCTCCCAGGTGAAAATTCCGATTACGCTGACATTTTGGATATGTGAGGATATCCGCATTTTTTTTTTCTTTCAGTCCAATCTCATATCCAAGAAGTACAAAACGTATGGAAATTCACGAGTTTCAAATCTTTGAAATTGAACTTTTTTTGTACAGTGTAGGGCAAAAACTATCATCTGTTTTTCTTTCGCTATAACATATGTTTAAAGTGAAACCTTATTTGGTTTTTAACTCATTTTGTTTATTTGCACTTATAAATTTTGTTTCAATTTACATATTGTGGAAATTTACGGCCAATAAATGGCCGCCGTCGGCATTGATGCAAATTTTGGCTCTTTTGTGCACAGCATTTGTGGTGTCATGTTATCAATTTCGCCTTATCAAAAAGGTGCGGAGCTTGTTCGAGTACACGAACCTCTTCAAAAATTTCTTACCGTTCGGTTGGCAAGAAATGTGTTTCCTCTGTGTAAGCATTAAATTGCATGTCTTTCCTATAGCTCTTATAAATATAAAAAAAAATGTTTACCGCTCTGTTTATGGATCCGTTAGATTAGATTAAATTATAAGGACTGTGTACCATAATGAAGTACACTACCATTTGGAGACCCATAGGATTCATTGTGATACCCTTTGGGGGAAAAAAAAAATCATAAAGAAAAAATAGTAAAATATAAAGAATTGAGAGCCCTCGGCCTAAAAGGCATAGAACAATTATCTTTTCCTCAGCCATCTCAGTCTCAGACGATGTAATCTAGGACAGTTGTAAAAAATGTGCTCTACAGGTTGGTTGAAAAGTTATTGCGCTCATCAAGAGATGGCACTGCTAGCTCCAAACTTTTCTTTTCTTTAGTTGGTATAGCTGTCCTGAGAACACATGCAAAGTTGCAAGTCATTCTGTCAATTCTTTCTTTGTTTACAAGCCATTTGAAGTTGACGTGTCATTGTTTTTTTTTTTTAATATGGAAAAAATTGAATATCGGGCAGTCATTAGATTCTTTGTTTTGAAGGGTTTAAAAGCAAAGGAAATTCATGAACAATTGTTAGAAGTGTATAAGGAGTCCTAACCTTCAAAACGCACCGTTGAATTTTGGGCTGGTGAATTTAAACGTGGTCGTACCAGCGTTAAAGACGATCCACGCGAAGGACGACCAAAAACTGCAACCACAGCAGAAATCATTGAGCAGGTACATAATATGGTTAGTAAAGATCCAAGTTTGATTAAGCGTGAAATTGCTAATGCCGAAGGCATCTCATGAAGAATTACGTATGAAAAAACTGTTTGGAATGTTAGTGCCGCACACATTAACAATTCAACAACAACTGGATCGAAAACAAATTTCTGAGCGTAATTTGGAGCGTTTTAAGCCGAATAAAACCGACTTCTTGCGTCGTTTTATAACTATGGATGAGACTTGGATCTACCACCATGATCCTGAAACAAGAACATTTACAGTGGACTGAAGCTGGTTGTTCAGCTCCAAAGCAGGTGAAGTCACAACGATCAGCAAAGAAGGTTATAGCATTAGTTTTTTGGAATGCAAAAGGAATTTTGTTGATTGATTATCTTCAGAAAGGTAAAACAATCAACTCTGAATATTATTGCAGCCTTTTGGATCAGCTGGATGAAAAAATTCGTGAGAAAAGACCTGGTTTAAAGAAGAAAAAAATCATTTTTCATCAAGACAATGCACCTGCTCACAAAAGTGTTTTGACGTTGGCTAAATTCAAAGAATTAAAGTACGAATTGCTTGAACATCCACCGTATTCACTAGATTTGGCTCCCAGTGACTACTATCTCTTCAGAAATCTCAAAAATTCCTTCGTGGAAAGCATTTTTCGTCGAATGAAGAGGCCATAGCAGCCGTAGACGGTTATTTGCAGAGCTTCCGGAAAACCATTATAAGGATGGGATAAAATTATTGGAAGATCATTGGAACAAGTGTATTGAGCTTCTAGGAGATTATATTGAATAAAAAAATATATTTCGTGACAGTATTCTTTCATTTCGAGCGCAGGAACTTTTCAACCAACCTGTATTGTCTCTAGCTCCTCAACATCCTCGCACAACCTACAAAAAGTCCCGTGTACGTCGTTCCCATTTACCAATAAAGGCTCCAATAGAGCAGTGAACAGTTATTACCCCTACTAATGACCTGAGACTTCTCCTATCCAATCTAATTAGTATTTTGGTTGCTTTCGCATCCAACTTTGGCCAAATAGCCCTGGACATCCTGCAATCAGTCCTACCGCTCCAGGATTGATTAGTAAAGGAACGGAATATTTCCGAGATCAACCCATAATAGTGACACAACGGGGGTTTCACCCCATAATCCCTATATATAAGATCCAGACCGAAACCCTGTCTGACAAGTTCATCCGCTATTTAATTATCCTGTATGTTACAGTGCCCTGGTACCCAACACAATGTGATTGTCTGGGATTCCATTACCGCTCCTAGACCCCTTTTCAGTCCATCACTATGCTTGAATGTACTGAATGACACTTCAAAGCCCTAAGTGCTGTCTGACTATCTATATTAATTGTCACTACAGATCCCTCTATGACGTTTGCCCTTATTATCTCTGCGGCCCTCCAGATCGCTAGAATCTCTGTCCAGACCCGATCCACTCGTCCCTACTTGGAAACACAATCGGTGGTGTAGCTCCGAAGTCTTAAGTCGTTACCCTATGGTCCGAGATCCCAGTGGAGATTCTATCCTGACCAATTATGGCTCCGTTAATTTGTCCAATCACAAATACGAATTTTACCACATTCGGAATTCTCACTGGGGAGTGTTCCCTTGTTAGGCAAGCAAAGGAAAAGTATACAAACAAATGTATAATTAATCCTTTGGTTGGAGGGAGACATGGTAACTATGGAAGATCGATTCTTAAAACTTGAATTAATTTAGATGGAAAATCTTAGGGTATTAGAACATCATCTGATTAAGACGAAAATAAAAAGTTTTTTTGTTCATAAATATCAAATTTTAATATCAAAACTTT
>OX456527.1:105332364-105578093 GCA_949748255.1 Eustalomyia histrio | reverse complement strand
GAACAGCATCTAATTAAGATGAAAATAAAATGTTTTTTTGTTCATAAAGTCACAAATAAAAATTTATCCCTCAAATCTTTCTTCTTCCCTCAACAGGTTAATTTCGTTTATTTTAAAATTTTACTACATAGTTAAACCTTTTGTTTTTTTTTCTATTTAAACTAAATTTTAAATAAAGCTTAGTTTTTTTATAATGACTGTCATTGTATGGTTCGTTGATTTGTTGGTGGTTGATTTGCACTTGACTGCAATTAAGTTTGTTGACCATTAATTCATTATTTCCAGCATTTCTGTAACTATTTATCTATCCACATGCATTAAGTTGTACCTACAAAACCAAATCATTAATTTCACATTAAAAAAAATCGAAAAAAACCCACTTTACTAGTTAGATGTTGATGATGGTAATATGTTAGTACTAAGTATGACAATCTGAGGGTTTTAACATTAAATAAAAAAATATAATAAACAAATAACAAAACAGTAGCCCATCAATGAAATACTGATTATCTTATTTACTTTTTTAAACATTCAAATAAAAATGTTGGTTTGGATTGCAACACAACGTAGTCGATCTAGTGTTGCACGTTTGTCTGTATGCACGGGGCATCAATTAGGCACTCCCGTCGAAAAATGTCTATATATAATCCATATATAACTTGATATAGTTATGTATATACTTGCTTGCCATACAATTTTTAAAGATTATTTTATTTAAATGTTGCCCGCGTCCACGCCGTAGATGGTCCATCCTTGAGCTCCAATTTTGGCATACTTTATTCAGCATTTCGACCGGTATCTTACCAATGGTAGTTGTAATGTTATCTTTCAGAGGTTGAATTGTGGCTAGCTTGTCCCTGTACAACAGAAACTTCACGTATCCCCAAAAAAAATAGTCTAGTGGGGTCATATTGCATGATCTTGGCGGCCAATAGTCTGCTCCAAAACGTTTTATTAACTCCTCACCAAACTTAACTCTCAAAAGGTTCATTGTATCCCATGCCACATGTCAACCAAGTCCAATTCTTCCATTTTGGGCAAAATAAAAATCGGTAATCATCGCACGGTACCTTGCAGCATTGACTGTAACGCTGCGATTTACATCGTTCTTGAAGAAGTACGGTCCTATGATGCCGCCGGCCAACAAACCGCACCAAAGAGTGCATCTTTCAGGGTGCATTGGCAGCTCTTGAACTGCCTCAGGCTGCTCTTCACACCAAATTCGGCAATTTTGTTCGTTAACGTATTCATTGAACCAAAAATAAGCTACGTCGCTGAAGACAATTTTTCAATAGAAAAATTGATTTTCATCCAACTGTCCTAATAGCCATTTACCAAACAAACGACGTAGTTCAAGTAGGCTTTAATTCTTGCAGCAGCTGGCCGATACAGCAGCAATATTATCCTCGGTACGCACTCTTCGCGGTTAGTGGATTAATGTCCAATAAAGTAAAACTGGTGCGAAATTTGGTCACAACAGCTTAAGAAGCTTGTGCGGTGGGTCGATTATGACAACCATAAAATGGACGTAATTTACGAAACAAATTTCTCACATAGCACGAATTTAGATAATGAAATAGTGAACATGTCCAACTTTGCGCCAACAAATCATCATTTGCGGAAGTTTTGCTTCACTTCTTCAATTTGGAAAAAAAAAATGCAGCTGTAGCACATCGATTGCTTACCGAAGCTTATCCGAGATATCTTTCATCGATTTTAATGGGCGAAAAATAGTTTGTGCAGTTCAGAAGTGACGATTTTGACACGAAAGACAAGGACCATCCAAGTCAGCGAAAAAAGTTCGAAGATGATGAATTGAAGGCCTTACTCAGTGAAGATTGTCAAACTCAAGAAGAAAATCATTGGGAATCGCTCCAGCAGCATACAAAAGCATGGAAATTGGGTACCCCACGCGAGTTGAAGCCGAAAGACGTTAAGAGACGATTTTTCATGTCCGAAATGTTGCTTGAACGCCATAAAAAGAATCCAATTATGCATCGAATCATTACTAGCGATGAAAAATGGATCAAGAAATCGTATGTGAATACCGGCCAACCAGTCAAAGGCGAATTTCCGTGGCGCCTAGATATTACTCTGTATTTGTTGGGACCAGAAGGGTACCCTCTATTACGATCTGCTAAAATCCGGCCTCATGACTACAGGGGACCTGTACCGAACACAATTGATTTGTTTGAGGCGAGTATTAGCAGAAAAACGCCCGGCATATGCGACCAAACATTAAGCCGTAATATTCTTGACAACGCTCGGCCAAATGTTGCCAGACCGATTAAAAACTATTTAGAATATAGTATTTGAGATGTCTTGCCTTACTCGCCTTATAGTCCAGACCTTACGATTCATTATATTTTTCGTCTCTAAAATATATTGAAATTTCAGCTAAATCAAAATACTCTCTAGGTAGAGTCTCCTTTTTAGAAAATTATATACACTTCCTCCCAACGCATTGTTTTACTAATCCTAGTTTTTTGAGTGTTTGAGCTAAATAAGAATGAAGGTTTTGTAACATTTGTAAAACAAAGACCCACAAATGTCTACTACAAGAGCATTAAATTAAGTATTTATTGTGTTGAATTTATTTGCTAAAGCACAATTACTAATCGCTGTCATTTGTAAAGTGTATTTGTTTACATATCCACAGTACAATCACTCACTTATACACACACGCACCCATTAACATAAATAGAAGGCACTTTAGTGTCAGACTTATTTGTAGGGGCGTGTTCATTTTCATTATGTCAAGGACAAACTAAAGGCCTGGAACAATTAAAATCCTTTAAATTTTATTCTCAAACAACAGTTCAATTTACATTTATAATTTCCTGATAATTGACTTCTCCATTACAGATCTTAAATTTTTCACAATTTTAATTTTTACAAAATTTTAATTTGAAATAATAAATACCGCCTTAATAAGCAATGTTTATATTAAGGTGGTGTTTCCAGATTACCTTTTGCTTCAGACGAACGATAAATACAATAAAAAAAATGGAATCAATAAAAAACAAAATACAGGGTGGGTCTTTTAAAGTTTGTAATTTGAATCCGCTAAAAAAAAAGTACTGATTATATATTAAAATTTCTGGTTTTATTGGAAAGGTTGAATTTTGTCATTTAATAATGGAACACAATATCATTTATATGACTTCCACGACTGGCTCGGAGTACCTCATTCGAATCTCTTCAATGGCAACTTCGATTTCATGTTTTAACGCTTCAATTGTCTCTGGATGGTTTGCGTAACATTTATTCTTAATGGCTCCCCACAGAAAATAATCCAAAAGGATCAAATCACAATTCCCAATTTCGGCTGATATATCGATGGTTGCGTTGGCTGTGTGACATATGGCCCCGTCTTGTTGAAACCAAATTTCGTCCATGTGATTCTCTTGAATTTTCGGAAACAAAAATTCGTTGAGCATGGCATGGTAACTCTCACCGTTGACGGTAATGGCGGCTCCTTAGTAATTTTCGATGAAAAATGGCCCAATAATGCCTCCCGGCCAAAATCCACACCAAACAGTGACTCGTTGTTGATGCATTGGCTTCTCAATAATCACGTGTGGGTTCTCTGAACCCCACAACGAACGCGGCAATTTAGCTTATTGACATAGCCGCCGAGATGAAAATGAGCTTCATTTGAAAACTCGATTTTTCGGTAAAATTCTTTATCTCCTGCCAAACAACCTTCAGCCCATGAGGCTTCAGTTGTTGGACCAATTTAACTTTGTAAGTCTTCATACAAAATTCTTCTCAAATAAGTGCGAAAAATGTTCAGTTCCTGAGACCGATGACGAGTGGATGTTGATGGATGTTCTTGGAGATTATCAGCCACAGCAGCAATGTTTTCGATTGAACGCACTGGACGAGAACGTAAAGGGGTTGGTTTGTCCAATAACCATCCATTTTCATGAAATCGCTTTACAAATTGACGCGCAAACTGAACTGAAGGCGAACTCTTTTTGAAAATTTTCCACGTAAATTTCTTACAGTTTGCGTTAAAGATTCACTACTTTGGAAGTAAGTTTTTAATATTTCCCAATTTTGTTCGAGCTTATAGCGTCCAATTTTGCAAATGTCAGACATAAATCTGAAAAAAAATTTATGTTATACTACCTTTCAAAGTCAAAGTAATCGGGAAATTCAAATTTAAAATTTTAAATGACCCACCCTGTACATGCAGTCATTCATCCGTCTAGCGGCGAACATCTAATGGAAACACCACCTAAGATTTGTAATAAAAAGCAAAAGGAAGAAAAAAAACATGTTTAATACTTTTTTTATCTTGCCAGTTACTTTCATGTAAATCCAACAAATTAAAAACATAAATACGAATGTAAAAACTACCAGTCGAATGCATCATTTGAAACGAAATAAAAAAAGATTAATTTTATAATCTGGTCTCTAATACTTTTTTTTATGGCTCAATTAAAACTTCTTTCTTTTTTGAACAAGTTTTTCTTATCTTTTATTAGACAAAAATTAAGATTTTCTTTTAAATACTGAAATTGATTGACAATTATATTCCGTTTTCAAATATTTTTCCAATTATGTTATATTTAAAGACAAGTCTAGGTTGCTTATAAGCTTTTCAAATTATTCTCATTTATATTTCTCTATTCTCATTTCTATTTTTATTTCTATTCTCATTTCTATTTTTATACTCGAAATCTCGCTTTAAACGGAAAGTCTATGCAATTCATAACTGGATTTAAAACCAGATAAACACAGAGGTACTAACTGTTAATAGAACAAATATTTAAATATTTATTGAATATTTTTAATGTGAGATTTCTAGCTGAAGGTTTTTAATCAGGAGACTAATAGACCCTATCACCACTATTTACAAAAATTTCCATAAATCTCGTCTTTGTGTATGTCAACGCTGTAGAAGGGACATACTTGCCAAATTAAAAGTTCCTAGGTGCAACGGTAGGGCTTGGTGATAAGGGACACATTTTCCAATACATCCCCATTTTCTTAATGGAAATTTAAAAGAGAATATTATCATCAGTAAATTAGCTCCAAGGAAAAAAATAGAGAAAAATTACTAAAAAAAATATACTAAATTGTGTCGAAATCAACAAATATCATTAAAAATACCGGCTTGCTTCAACCATTTCATTCCCTGTGTTTAGTGTTTCAATTCCACTCGTTCCCCGTTTCATTCCATTTTGTTTCCCATTCCATTCAATTTAATTTAATTTCGGTGCCATTGTCTTGTGTTTCAATTCCACTCGTTCCCCATTCCATTACATTTCGTTGCCCTTGTCTTGTGTTTTCATTTCACTTGTTCCATGCTATGCTCTTATGTATTATTTCCACTCGTTCCCCTTTCAATTCCGTTTCCGTGCCCTTGTCTACTATTTTAACTCCACTCGTTTCCTGTTGTATTTTATTTTGTTTCGCAATTTAAGTGTTTCAATTTCACTTGCTTTTTCAGGTTTCTAGCCAAACCATTATTTGCGGCACTTTTTAGCATTTCAATCCCTTCTTTTTACCACGCTCCGTTTCTAGGGGTAATTGCAAAAGGTATTATGTCAGTGAATTAGCCCATAGTCCAGGAAACACATTTTTCAAATATCAGGTTTATAGCCAAGCGGTATAGGAGACATTTAACGAGGATACATTTTTCTCGTTGAATCTCCATTTTTACCACGAGCGCATTCAATTTAAAAAATCGAATAAATAAAAAAAAAAATAATTTCTTAATAAATTCATTTGATTTCTCAACAAATTAGTGGGGATTGAAAATTCTCTCCACTATTCAGTGAAATAAAAAAATAATTCTTAATTAAGTATTTTCTTGTTTCGATTTATTGAATTGAATGCATTCGCCAGTAAATTTTTTTATTTTCATCAAAAGAATAGTTGAATTAATGATTATGTCATTATAAATTCAAGTTTGATACGTTCAATTGAACAAATTCAATTCATTTTATTACAAAAATAACTCATAAATTTCTTCTGCAAATTAAATACTTTTGTGGGGAATTTACAATGGATTACACAAATCAACCCTATATGGTAATCCATATATTTCATTAAAAATAAAACTGTGCAATTATGTTGTATGTACTTTAAAGGGTTAATATGTATTGTTTTTTTCGAATTTTATATCTTGTAAAGAAAACGACTATCGCTACTTACCCGATCGCCACTTTCCTGTTTTCGTACATGGACTTCGCCGGAACGCGAAATAGAGCAATTATATTGCTTGCCCGGCTCTATCTTTACTTACAAACACATACATAATTCATTTGCTAGCTATTGTTGTTTTTAGTATTTTATTAAATTAAAAATACAAAATTATATAAAAAAATTCAAATATTTTTCTGACAAATATTTTTCTTTCTTAAAAGAGAAAAGCCAAAAATTTCTAAGACTTGGCAGCATTCTTATGCATTTATAATTTTTAAGTAGCTATATCTATAACTACTTAGCAAGTCTATATCTACATAAATTTGTATGGAATATTTACATAGAATTCGAAAAAAAACAAACCTATATACAATAAAATACAATTTATATGCGAGTGACACAAGCCAACTTTGATAGCTTGCTGCATAAACACAACTTGTATCGCTAACAGTCTTTTCATATATTTTTTTATTAGAAAAAAATATATAGAAATCTAGAGAAATTCCAAGATCTATTTATTTCGGGATATATAGCTAAACTGCTTATATATATTTTTTTTATCTAACAAGGATAAACGTTTTTCACAGTGGAACGAAAGTAGCATATTTGTTTTAGCTGCATTTTAAAGTTATTACAAGCTTGGGAAATATTTTAATTTGATTTCTCAATTTTCAATAAAAAGTACAAATTACGGAAAACGCGTGGTATAATTTTCATTGCAAAAAAGCTTAGGTGTGTTAGAGGGTTAAAACTGACTGTAAGGCAACAATAAGCGACAACCACAAAAACGTTTTTATACAAAATGTTTACATATCGTCTAGCGATCTGTACATAGTCATAATAAAATCTTTTTTATTTTCGCTTCAACTTCTAGTAACACACACTTAAACTATTCATTAAATTCTTTTTTACTTTCCTTTTTCTAAACGTTAACAAAATGGCAACGGTCGCTTGTCGCTTAATTCAAATTAAACTTAACCACAGTTGTTGTCGTCAGACGACATAGTTGTGATTAGTCGCTAAAATACAAAGCTGCCGTGAATAAAAAACGAAACTTAATCGTATTTTCCTGCAATTTTCAAGTAATTAAATAAAATACTTTTAAAACATTGGAAAAACATAATAAATTTTTAAAAATGTGTTAAGATAAATAATATAATTGTGTTAAGTAAATTTTTTATCATAAAGAATAATGTGTGTGATTAACCAGCAAAAAAGCTTACGTAAGCAACGTGCGCTTCATTGGCCTTTAGTGATCGTGTACGTTCGTGTCTGTAAGAAAGAAATTTCCTTGTTGGAGATGTCGGTGGGGGAGGGAGGATAACATTATTGAACAAAAACATATACCGGTGCCAATACTGATATATGTACGTGTGATGGATGGTTCTTGAGAATTATTAACATATGCCGGTAACATGGAAGATAGCAAACCCTATTGTAGTCCTTATATCCCTACAAGTTTTTTGGTGTGTCAGTGGAAATGATGGAGTTTTCTTAATAAATCTTAATTTGCAATGGACGTAATGTCTTCTAGCCCTTCAATCATATTAATTTGAAAATTACTTAACATTGTGGACAAACCGGAGAATTGTAATTATACTTATCACTTTGGTTATAAAAGATGGCCTCTTATCTCAGGTATGGAGACTATGGTTATGTTACGAAGTTTTAATAAGTATATGCATGTTATAATCACATGAAAGTGGTGAAGATGTTCAAGAATTATTCGGCTAATAATTACATCCTGTTGTATTTCGTCCTCCCCGCAAAGGCATATTGCTTTTGTACAAGTATTCTGTATGGCATAAACAACAAAATCGAAGGTGCTGTAACACAATGCTGTTTGGTCTTGTATATGGCTTTGGGTACACCAGCTGGTTGTTTTGGTACGTATTTATAAAAGTTTTGTTAGCAACTCAAAGGAAATGCTATAGACAATTTTTGTTTCAATTCCATTTAAAACTAATTAATTTAAATTATATTTCCATGTATATTTGCTTTAAATTGTTTTTTTTTAAATCCATACAATAATTGAAGTGGGATTTCGTTATCAAAATGCAATCTTAAGATGTCAGTCAGTGGGATACACCTACAAGTTCTAAAACGTTTTTTTAGATTTCTCAACAATTTCAGTTTTGTCTAGAGTATTCAAAAACCGAAACAGAAAACCGGTCAACCGGTTTCTTTATTTTTAAAAACCGATCGGTTTCGAATATTTTGTAAATTCGAAGAAAACCGAAAACCGGTCTTTTTTGTTCGGTTAACCGGTTTTTTTTTTAATTACATCACCAACTGGGTTACTTGGTCTCTTTTATTTTTTCCGAACACTTATAATCGTTTGTTTGGTTACGAAGATTTAGATGTAAATCTGATAGATTAACTTTGGATATTCCAAATTCAAATAGTTTAATTTCTGATCTAAATAACACAATAAACAGTATTCAAAATCTTAAAAAAGAGACTGTACAAAATCATTCATCATTATATGATGATAAATGCGACAAAAGAACTGAAAAGTTGGAAAATTTATTTAATTGGCTTTTGACTATTTGTCCAACATCTACTATTAGTGAAAGAGTATTTTCTAATTCTAGCTTTATTAAAAGCAAACAAAAAAAATCGTCTTAAAACGAATCATTTAAATTGCATATTATTTCTAAAATAATATTTTAGAACTGAAAATAGATTTTCTTTTTACATATTTAAAATGTAATATTAAAAAAACTTATTTAATGCCAAACGTTCAAATTACTAACGTACCTAATTTTACCAATTTACAAACTTAATGACCTCTATTCATTTGATATGAATATAGTTTTATAATATTAATTTTTAAGATATTATATTAAAAAATATTGGTTTTAAGTTAATTTTTTTGTTGAAATGAAATACAATAAAAAAATTAAATTTAAATGAATATGTATATATATTTTTTTTCAAATAATGTATTTTTTTTATTTTTATTACATTATATATTAAATTTGTTTTTTTTTGTTATAAAAACAATTAACAAATTATATAAGCTTTTTATTCAAATTAAAAAAAAACCGGTTGACCGGTTTTTTCTGAAAAACCGAAACTGAAACCGGTTTTTTTTAATTCTATTTTTCGAAGAAAACCGAAACCGGTTTTTTCAAAAGGCCGGTTTTTTTGAATACTCTAGCTTTGTCGCTTACAACGTTATTCGCTACTCTGCTTCAATTATTTATGTTAACAGGTTTACATGATATTCCGCTAAAAGCAATTCCATGGAACCTAAACTTGTAAAATGTAAAATAGGTAAAACTAGCTCAATAAGTGGTTTTAGCAAAAGCTGTTTGAATCAATAGAGCCAGTTAAAACCGGCATAAAAAAGCAATTGAGTTGTTAAATTGTGGCACCAGGTCTTAAAAAAGTTCTCGCTTTTAAATATTCGCATAATATTTTTTATCACTCACCAAAATACGAACGAAAAGTCCTCTGATTGGTAGTTCATTGCCTGACCACCTGTTCACCTAAACCATAAGAATAGTGTCATACGGTTACTTATGTGTCATTATTCAAATTCAAACATTTGAATTTTATTGGAATTTTCTGTTAGTTTTCTTCGATCCTCTTGATTTGTATATTAATTTAAATTCAGCTTGTTTTTTTAATTATAAAAATTAAATTTGTCATATCTTTTTATTAGAAAAACTGTTGTTCAAAAACTAAAAAAAATATATATAGAAATCTAGAGAAATCCAATTCTATTTATTTCGAGATATATACTGCTTATATAGTTTTTTATCTAACATGGGTCACAGTGGAAATTAAATTTTTTTTAAATTCTTTTCCTCTTATTTTGAAGGTATATCCTGATTTTTTCAGTTTTTATGTTTTTTTTTAATGATTTTGAGGGTGTTTGAAACGAAAGAAGCATATTCGTTTTAGCTGCATTTTAAAGTTATTACAAACTTGGGAAATTTTTAATCTGATCTCTCAATTTTTAATAAAAAGTAAAAGTTACGCAAAACACATGGTATAATTTTCATTGCAAAAAAGCTTAAGTGTGTTAGAGGGTTAAAACTGGCTGTAAGGCAACAATAGGCGACAACCACAAAAACGTTTTTATACATTTTGTATGGAAATCAAAATGTTTACATATCGTCTGGCGATCTGTAGACTAATAATAAATATCTCATAATAAAATCTCTAGTAACACACACTTAAACTATTTATCAAATTCTCTTTTACTTTCCTTTTTCTAAACTTTAACAAAATGTCGACGGTCGCTTGTCGCTTAATTCAAATAAACTTAACCACATTTGTTGTCGTCAGTCGTCAGACGAGCTATTTGTAATTAGTCGCTCAAATACAATGCTGTCGGTAATAAAAAAACTTTATTTTATAATCGTATTTTCTTGCAATTTTCATGTAATTAAAATAAGTACTTTTAAAACATGGAAAAAACATAATAAATTTATTAAATGTATTAAGATAAGTAATATCAATGTGTTATGTAAATTTTTTTCATAAAGAATAATGTGTGTGATTAGCCCTCAAAAAAGCTTACGTAAGCCACGTGTTTCATTGGCCTTTAGTGATCGTGTACGTTCGTGTCTGTATGAAAGAAATTTCCATCTTGATGTTTTTGGTGGGGGAAGGGAGGATAACATGATTGAACACAAACGTATACCGGTGGCAATTCTTATATATGTACGAATGATGGATGGTTCTTGAGAATTATTAACATATGCCGGTATTATGGAAAAAAGCAAACGCTGTTGTGGTACTTATATCCCTACAAGTTTTTTGGTGTGTCAGTGGAAATGATGGAGTTTTCTTAATAAATCTTAATTTGCAATGGACGTAATGTCTTCTAGCCCTTCAATCATATTAATTTAAAAATTACTTAACATTGTGGACTAACCGGAGAATAGTAATTATACTTATCACTTTGGTTATAAAAGGTAGCCTCTTATCAGGTATGGACGCTATGATTATGTTACGAAGTTTTGATAAGGATATGCAAGTTATAATCACATGGAAGTGGTGAAAATGTTCAAGAAATATTCGGCTGGTAATTAAATCCTGTTGTATTTCGTCCACCCCGCAAATGCATATTGCCGTTATACGCGTATTCTGTATGGCATAAACAACAAAATCGAGGGTGCTTTTACACAGTGTTGTTTGGTCTTGTATATGGCTTTGGGTACACCAGCTGGTTGTTTTGGTACGTATTTATATAAATTAGTAGTTAGTAACTCAAAGGAAATGCTATAGACAATTTTTGTTTCAATTCCATTAAAAAACTTAGTAATTTAAATTATATTTCATTGTATATTTGCTTTAAAATGATGGTTAAATCCATACAATAATAATTGATGTAAATGTTGTAGGAATTTTGAATCTCCCAAGATTTTTTTGTTTTACAAACGCTTCCCAAATTCTACAGATTTACATGATATTTCGCTAGAAGCAATTCCATGGAACTCAAACTTGTGAAATTAAAAAATGGGTTAAACTAGCCCAAGAAGTGGTTTTAGGAATATCTGTTTGAACCGGCATAAAAAAAATACAATTTATCTGTTAAATTGTGGCTGCAGGTTTCCAGAAATTACTTCCTTTTTAAAATTCTTATAATATATTTTATCACTCTCACCAAGATACGAACCCAAAGTCCCCTGTTTAGTAGTTCATTGCCTAACCACCTGTTCACCTAAACCTTAGAAATAGTGTCATAAGTTTACTTTTGTTCCATTATTCAAATTCAAATATTTGAATTTTATTGGAATCTTCTGTTTGTTTTCTTCGATCTTCTTAATTTGTATATTAGTTTAAATTGAGATTAAGATTTTTTTTATTTATAAAAATTAAATCTTTATAAATATAAAATAGAAAATTAAATTCAAATAATAAATATATAAATATTTATAATTAATTTTTATAGATAAAAAAATTAAAAAATAAATTTAAATAATAAATAATTACAAATTAAATTTAAATAATAAATAATTTAAAATTAAATTTAAATAAAAAATAATAAAAAATTAAATTTATATAAATAAATATTTGTAATATTTATAAATAAAAAAAATCTTTAGATCAATTTAAAAAAAAAATATTTTTATTGAAAACTTTTTCCAAATTCAAATTTTATTTGAATGTTCCTTTTAAATTTTAATTGTTTTAATTCAATACTTAAATCGGTTATGGTACAAATGTCTAGACAATCGGACATCAATGTTTTTAGTTTTAAGATTCGCGGCTTAAATCGCCGTAGTAGTAAACATATTTTTTTTTCTTTAAGAAAATTCGAGTTATATTCAATTTCGACAAATAAGAAATTAGTCAGCGTTCTTTTAGAAAAAGCGTAAAGACATGTCTTGAAGATTTTTTTGAATAATATCTGGACCTACTTGTTTGTCACCTAAATTATTTCAAATTGATAATTTGGTATTCTGTCTTCCCTAAAATAGTCTTATGACATTATCTTATGGAAGACAATCTCCATTATCTTAAATTCTCAGATATCGATGTTTTAGTTTTGTCCAACCTGTAAGATCTTAGATTCCGTTCGTCCTTGAACAAAAAGTCTCCACAGAAGCATAAAAAAATATTTTTGAAGACTTCTGAAATTAGGTTTTTTCTTAGGACTGAGGAAGTTCTCCTGAAGAAGTTTTTTCATATTTATGAAAATATCTATGAAGAATTTATGTTAAAGTTTTGTTTATAATTTTGAGGAAAGTTTTTTTAATTGATATGTATTTATTTTTTTAATTGATTTTCATTTTTTTTTAATTGATATTTATTTTTTTAATTGATATTTATTTTTTTTTAATTAAAAATTTTCTTTAATTGCAATTTTTATTATACCCTCCACCATATATGGTGAGGGTATATATCAGTTTGTCATTCCGTTTGTAATATGTCGAAATATAGGTTTAAGACCCCATAAAGTATATATATTCGTGATCCTTATGCAATTTAAAGTCGATTTAGCGATGTCCGTCTGTCTGTCCGTCTGTCTGTCTGTTGAAATCACGATCACGACGCGAAGACGCAAGCGGGGGTGCCTATTTTTACCCAGATTATTGAACATCCTCCCGAGCAGTTTGGTATTTAAAATGAGCAAAATCGGTTAAGCGGTTCAAAAGTTATGAGTGAAAATGTGAAGGTACCTCTAAATTTTCCATACAAATTTGTACAATTTTTCTGTATCTATTTTTTTTCTGTTAAGTAAGTAAAAATGTTATTAAGTCTTCTTATTGTTCGATTAACATTCTTAGAGCTTATATGTGTGTTACTCTGATAACTAAGTTAACGTAAAAATGAACAATGTTAAAGTCGCTAACAGAGCAGACCTCTGTAAATAACATTACTAAAACTAAATAACAAAAGTTCGTTACATAAATTGACAAAACATATTCATATTACAGTTCATGCAAAATTTAGTATATACGTATATCATCTTCAGCCCCTATGGTGGAGGGTATTCAAAGATTCGGCACAGCCGAATTTAGCCCTTTTTTACTTGTTTTTTTTAATTTTTTTTATTTTTTTTTATTTTCTTTATTTTTTTTTTTTTAATTTTTATTTGTTTAATTTTTTTTAAATTATTTAAGTAGATTAAAATGTAAACTTAGCGAGAATTACAAACAAACTCTTTTGCTAACGAAATTAATAATTTGTTTGCCATATTTTTTTCTACCAAATATCTAAAGATGAATAATCAGGCTTGTGATGAATATTGAAAACGAAAATGATCGTATTTTCCATGATCCAAATTTTTACGATTTATATTTTAAAAATTATATTTTTTTTTTGCACAAATCAATAATTAGAAATCAATTTTATTTTTACGAAACTTAATATTTTAGATTGAAAAGCTGTTCGTTTTCGATTTATTTATTTATTTGCTTTTCAACTCAAAATAATTTTTCACCATTTTTTTTTTAATTTACCTGTAACAAAAATATTGTGGCGTCAAAAACTCACAAGGGAACAAACTCAAAATTTCTTTACCTTGCTTTCTTTTAAAACATTTTCGTAATACATAAACCAGGGCTTAATGTTTTTACTTGTTATATGTACATTTTATTACATTTTTTATATAATACTTTTCTCTCTTATAATATTTCATTATTTTTTTTTTTAAATCTAATTTATTTACAGCATGATTCAACAAGTCTATGGTGGTACGTGGGTAGATACTTAAAGCTCTTTGCATAAAGTACTAGAGAGTATTTAAGTAAATGACCCAAAACAATTAAAGCACAAAAATAAAACAAAACAAAGGGGAAAAAAAAACAATTAAAAAGTACGGGTGATGGCAGTTAAAACAAATGTCAAGGCACAAATGGGTATTAGAAGAAATAAAAATATACTAACCAAATATAATACCAACATTAAAAGAGCACAAAGCAACAACAACTAAACACGACAACATTTAAAAAAAGGACACATAAAAAAGGATATATAATCAAGCCAAAAGGCACAAGCACCAGCACAAAACAAGTAAATTTATATATAGAAAAGAAAAAAATATGAAAACATATCGTAATTTAAAGTTATAAAGAGCAAAAGATAGAGAGAGAGAAAATAAAACATTTACCACCAAAATAGGAAACGGAAATACGAAAAATATAAAATGCTATAGCTTTAAGGCATATAAAACTACAAACATTAAACAACCAAACAGGAATTAACTTATAAATTTAAACACAACAATACATTCACTAACATATCCGGTGATCCTGTTTGAAGTTGAAAAGTTCACTCTTAAAAGAAAACTGCTTTAGTCATTTAATGCATACAAAATGCTGCCAGCTGTAATTTAAAAAGACATACAAACACAATCCCAACCATACATTAAGAAAATGTAACATAAAGTTTTAATTAAATAACAAAAAGAAACAAACAAAACCAACAAAAGTTTTCCAAACATAAAAAGCACAACTCTACAAGGTGTCAAAACCTTTTATCCACTTGCAGCACATTTAATATAAGAATTATAAATTGTAGTAGAAATTACTTTTATACCACCTTCCTACGAACTTTGACTAACAAAAACCCATAAAGAAATGGCTTTTATATGGCGACGACGTTCCACTTCAATAGTGAAAATTATTGCAATTTTGATGGCCATCTGGTTTTTTGTTGCATTCTTTGTCTATACCGATGATACACGGCGAGAAACGGCCAGTAATAAATGGAATGCCATGTCACAACATTTAAAAAGTTTAGCTGGAAGCGCTGCTAACGGTGGCGGTGGTTCAGGGCTTGCCAACAATCAAATCGATAATTTTGAACGTGATGCTGCAGGAATATTTGAAGCTGGTGGTGGTTTTGGTGTTGCCAACAATGTTGTCATAGAAAGAAATAACAAAGCTAATCGTAAAGGTGGTAATAATAATAATAATGATGATGATGAGAATGCCTTAGAGGGTGGTGATGGTGTTGCCGCTGATATACCCCTAGCTCAGCCAGATGAACCAAATAATGGCTTAGAGGATATTGAAGATAATGCTGACATTAATGAAGGTGATGAGTCTGTTTTGAATAATGTCATTGTACATCCTAACGATAAAGTGTATCATGGAAAATTGATAGCTGGCAATAAACCAAGTGGAAATAATAAACAACAACAAAAACATCATCATCAGCAGGCTGTAGACGATGGTAAGTGTATTATTTGTAGAGTTTATCATAAAATATGAAAATTTATTAAATTGTACAATATTGTAAAGTTAACAGTTGGAGCTTTTGTTGTGTCAGTTCTTTAAAAGAAAACTAAATTAAAAATGTATTCGGTTGAAAAAATGCCGATACATAATCACTCAACTGCGTAGTCAAATTAAAAATATGTTAACTAATGCTCAGTGCTCAAAATAATTTTTTATCATAGGCAGAGCTACTAAGGACTCTAATCTTGAACGAATATTTAATCAGGAACTTAACTGTTATAACCAATATTTGAAAAAATCCTGAAATAATAATTTATCACGAATTTTTAAAACCTGCTCTCTGAATAATAGTTAGAAATAACCAATATTTTTTCGGTCTTTGATAACCATTATAGTTTGTTTATTTTTTTTTTTGGTCTTCTATAACCATTATAAAAGATTTTAATTTTTTGTGGTCTTCTGTAACCATTATAAAAGATTTTTATTTTTTCGGTCTTCCTGTATTCAAAGAAATTTTCATTTTAAGTAACGAACTGTAGAAGACGAAAAATATAAAAATCTTTTATAATGGTTATAGAAGACCAATACGAATAATAATCTTTCATAATGGTACCAAAGACCAAAAAAAAAAATAATAATCTTTCATAATGTTTATTAAAGACCAAAAAAATCGTTCATAATATTTATAGCAGGACTAAAATTTTCTGGGTAATTTATAATTATTTTTACAGGACCAATTTTTTTCAGTAATTTTTTGCATATTTAAAAAATAACAGTTATTTTGGGTCCCTGGATTTAATGAATATCTTGTATAGTCAATTGCTAAAATTCCAGAAAATAAATTCCAGCACAAGATTTAACCAATTACCCCAATTTCAATTCAATCGAGCGTTCAGGGAATGTAAAAATTTAATCAAAATATCTTATAAATAATTTATTTCATAAATATGATGAAGTGTTTCATAAAAATTGTTGACATATGTTTGATGTTTTAAAAAATTGATGTATCAGGTTTAAGGGCATCTGTTTGTGTAGATTTGAACTCATAACCTCAACACTTTATTCCTCCGATTAACAGACCTTCCCTTCATAAAACTGAGTTTGCGACCCAATCCTCACTGGGTTGGTATTCTACACCTTTTCCAATTGTATTTCAGAAATAGTAAATTGTATTTCAGAATAGTCAATTGTAATTTAGAAATGGTTAATTGTATTTTAGAAAAGTCAATTTTATTTCAGAATAGTCAATTGTATTTCAGAAATAGTCAATTGTATTTCAGAAATAGTCAATTGTATTTCAGAAATAGTCAATTGTATTTCAGAAATAGTAAATTGTATTCCAGAAATAGTCAATTGTATTTCAGAAATAGTCAATTGTATTTCAGAATAGTCAATTGTATTTCAGAATAGTCAATTGTATTTCAAAAATAGTCAATTGTATTTCAGAAATAGTCAATTGTATATCATAATAGTGAATTGTATTTCAGAAATAGTCAATTTTATTTCAGAATAGTCAATTGTATTTCAGAAATAGTCAATTGTATTTCAGAAATTGTAAATTGTATTTCAGAAATATTCAATAGCATTTCAAAAAAAGTCAATTGTATTTCAGAAATTGAAATTTCCTAAATTGAAATTTGTATTGAAATACAGTTGACTGTTTCTGAAATACAATTGACTGTTCTAAAATACAATTGACTATTTCTGATATACAATTGACTATTTCTGATATACAATTGACTATTTCAAAATACAATTGACTATTTCTAAAATACAATTGACTTTTTCTGAAATACAATTGGAAAAGGTGTAATCTCTTAAAGTCCACAGAAAATTCGCCAATATAGTCCATCACACGATCCATTCTCACGTGTCCGAGTACCAACAATTTCATGCAGTACCCATGAATCGGTGCCCAACATCAACAATTCTACAACTGGTTCCACTAGAACCGATTTCATGAAACTGGTTCCGAAACTCATTCTACGAAACTTTAATGTAAGATAAAACTAACGGGAAGTGGTTCTTTAACTAGTTCTAGAACTGATTTTAGGGATCTACTTTGAAGCTATAGAAGGAAGTGTTTGCTTTTAGGATAATTTAAAAAAAAAATCTGGTGTTAAAACCTACAGTTGAATGGGCTCAGCGATTTCGTCTTCCTTGGTCTAAAAGCCATCCTGGTCGATGTGCTCGTGACGTCTATTTCAACTCTAATATATTCCAGGGCCCTAATTCTCGGAATCGTGATGGAAATAATTCCGAATCTAAATTTATTTCGATAGCATAAAATTTTCTGAAGATGTTACTCGGTACAAAACGAAACGATTTATTGTTTCCATGTTGTTTAAAACTTAAATGAATATGTTGTACCACACTGGATGAAATGTAAGAAAATGTTTACAAAAAAAAAAACATGTTTTTTCGAAATGGTCCGGAAGTATTAAGTGCGGCTGTTGTGTTCCCAGAGTTGGTTAGGCCTTGCTTTTCCTTGAGAACTATTCGGCAAAATACTCCTTCAGTGTAAAATTTATTTTAGTTATTTTTGAACTATATTTACTAAAATTATTTTTTTTTCTTAAATTATATTAATTTTGCTCTTACATTTTTTTCTTTCTTTGCTTTTATGCTTACCAAAAACATTTCACTCCTTATTTTGATGCGTTTTATTCGATATCGAATTAGAAAATTCCAAAAGTAAAAGAATCCGCACGTTCTATTAAGAATTCGCTCGCTTACGATTGCGAGAATTAGGGCCCAGCAAAACTGTCTTATTAACTCTGAGCTTATCAGCTGCATAAACTTCATAAAAACGGTTCAAAAGTTTTTGTAATGGGAAGTGATCCTTAGAAATGATCCTGAATAATAGCACAGTTTTAAGTACAATAGTATAGCATCAAATCCAGATGACACCAATATAGACACTTGTTTACCTAAATATAAATACAGAAAGATCAAACAAGTTCATTTTTTTATTTATTTTTTTTATTTGGTCTTTTAATGGCCGCCGCCACAGTTGATTGTCATTTGAGGCCTTTTTATGGCATTTTCCATCACTTTGGCCAAAACTTCCGGCGATAGGCCCTCACATTCTTGACGGATATTGTCTTTAAGAGCGGCAAGAGTCTACGGCTTGTTGACATAAGCCCGCGACTTCAAAAAGCCCCACAAAAAGAAGTCTGGAGCGGTCAAATCAGGCGATCTTGCTGGCCAGTGCAAATCGCCAAAACGGGAGATTAGGCGCCCGGGAAATGCATCCTTCAGCATATCGGTTGTGGCACGTCCAGTGTGTGGCGTTGCACCGTCCTTTTGGAACCACATGTTTTCCAATCCCAATTCATCAAGTTGCGGCAAAAAGAACTCGTTGATCATTGCTCTGTAGTGCTCACCATTCACAGTAACCGTTTGGCCCGCGACGTCTTCGAAGAAAAAAGGTCCGATGACTCCTCCAGCGAAAACAGCACACCATACAGTGACTTTGAGTGGGTGTAATGGCTCTTCGTGGATTACAAGCGGATTTTCAGTGCCCTAGAAGCTTAAATTTTGCTTATTTACGTACCCGCTAAGATGGAAATGGGCCTCATCACTCATGATTATTTTTGATGAAAAATCATCTTCATTATTGCTCAAATAAATAGTCACCAATATTCCGCGTTCTGGAGCAGTGTAGCGTAACATTGTCTATTAACGTGTATTTCGCATCTGTTTACTACACAAATGTCAAAACAGAACTGACATTGGGGGCCAATCGCAAAATTTATAGCATTTTCTGATAGGAGGATTACTTTTGCGCCACCCTGTATGGTGAGGGTATATATTAGTTTCTTATTCCGTTTGCAACATGACGAAATATAGGTTTAAGACACCATTTTAAAATATTAAGCCGATATTAGCGATGTCTGTCTGTCCCTCTGTCTGTGTCTGTTGAAATGGGGATCACGGCGCGAAAATGCAAGCAGCGGGGCTCATTTTTATATTTACCTCAAAAATTTTTTTCAGATCCAAAAAAGTTTTTCACCTTAACATCATAGGATTTTCCTTGGGTAAAATCAGATGGTAAAATTAGATAATGTAGACTCCGCTTATGTACTATGGGAACACCAAAGAGGATGGTTTTGCAATATGTATGAGGAATGGAAAACTCATACAAGTTATTTTTCTAAATTCATGTCGTCGGAGATCAGACTCGCAACTTTTTGTGTAACAGTTTAACGGACTCCTATAAAGAATAATCCCGATATTTACTTTCACTAAACTTTTTTTCTACACTTCTCCCGTATTTCTTTTTAGCTAATTTTTATTGAATGCCTTTTAAGAATATGTGGGCGTGTTGTGGTGTAATATTTAGCACGTTGGATGGTACACAGAAGGTTTCGGGTTTGATCCTCAGCGACACTAATATCAATTTAGAAGAAATGTATGAGTTTATCTTCGGTATTCCCATAGCACTTAACCCCACTGAAGTAAAATAATATTAACTACAAAGTTTCAAAAAGTTTGCCAATTCTTCAATTCCCAATCTTTACGTCCAACATATAATTGGTCTACACTTTAGCACCCACGTTTACATTTATATTAAGAATTAATTGCATATTCTTTTCAAGAATAAACAAACCAATCTTAACCAAAATCTAAATCTATCTAATTGAGGTTTGTTTTTTCTTAAACAAGTCCTTATCAATAATTTTGATACAAGGTTGAAAAAAATTATATATATACGAGTATATTTTCTCACATTTCACGCAAAATAAACTTTACATAAAAACTACTCATCCCAAAACAACAATTTCCGTTTTATCTTAATATTGTACAACATATATATAAAAAAAATTCCGACAAAAAATCAAAGTTTAAGTTAAAAATTTATAAAAAAAAATAAAAAAATTAAGACTATAGTAAAAATTTTTCATGCACATCCCAGACCATAACCAAAAGCCATATTAATTGTAACTCATGATAAGCAGAAAATTACAAACAACACGAATCAAAAAACAAGATATGGGACAACCTACACCGCCAGCATAAGTACAAATGCAACGACTACTTCTACTACTACTATTATTCCAACTACCATCATTCCCATATAATAATGGAATGCAACAAAAAGATGCAAAAGACAGGCATACAAGATAGTCAAGTTGCTAACAAAAAAAAAAAAAAAAAAACAAGAGAGAAAAACAACAGACAGCTAGACAGAATACAATAAAAATTGTATATTCAGAGATATTGAAACAAAACTATGGAAGAATCCCTTTTTAGTAACTACTAGTTATATATTCTAGTATAAACGAATTTAACATGCAGAAAAAATCAATCTACTAAAGTTAAACTATGAAATCAGTTTAATGATCTAGAGGCTATAAGCCATAAAATCATTATCACCGATAAATTGTAAAAAATGTTTAAAATTAACAACTAGTACAAGGCACGATTCGATATAAGAATCTTTGAAAAACAAAAAAAAAAAATATACCGGTATGGGTAAACCCTACAAGCAAAGGGTACCAAATAGTTAATTTAAAAAATAGATAGAAGATATTTGTCACTACGTTTTATTAGATTTTATGTGTAGTTTTTTAGAGTCAAATACACTCAAGTTTACTAAATTTTAGTCAGATTTTATGTTAAAATTTACTTCATTGTTTTCGTAATTACATACATGTTAGCCAAATTAATAAGTAAAGAAATCCTAGATTTTTTTTCATCAAATTATATTTTGTGATTAGAGGTTTTAGTTGTTGTATTTTTCCCTTCCTGGAAATATCTAGATATCACCGGCTGTTGTTTGTAAACCTTACCTTCGGGACGTCAAAATATGACAGACTTGCCTTATAATTTAAATTCTAATATCTTCGCTCAATCTTCTTCGTTAAGTCAATTAAAATCTTCTCAATATCTATCCTTAAGTACAATGCGTAATTTTCTTTGAAACTGAATAGAAGCTAATTAATGACTTCCTAGAAAAAATTAAACCATAAACCTGTGCAAGACAGTATTCTGTTTTCACCGAGAATAATTTTAAATTTTTTGGATGCCAAGGTTTTCGTTTTCATTAGAGAGGCTAGTGAAGGTAGAAAGATTTTAACTACACAAGTTGGGGAGAATACGATCAGAGACACACATTTTTATGTCTGTCCACCTATAAATTTGTGTACACTTACTACCATCCATCTGGAAATTTCAGTCTATTGTGATGCTTTGAAATATCAGATCAATTCCCACGCTGTAAATCCTGTCCACCTATAACGTTGTGTTCACTTGCTACCTTCTCACCATTTTATAAATTTTAATAAAGCCTAATAGATGCGAAATTTGATTTCCAAGAAACGACATATCACTGATTTGTTACTTTAAGGAGAGTTCGTTAACATGGTTTAGTTTACTTCTATGATACAGACCAGGACATATTATTAAACTGTTTGTTTTAATGTGTAGGGGGGATGCTACTAGATTTTCCTCCCCTTTGATAACTCCTTGTAAAAATTAATTTAATTGTCTTGTACTTCCAGAAGTCGGTTCATTAGTTCATTTATAAAAACTGTAATCTGTGATATTAAGTCACAAGAAGAGTTTACAGTTTATATCTAGTGACTTATTCACATTCAAGTTTCATAGTAATTTGTATAATAGAGCCCAGTCTCGTAAGTTTGTGGGTTCGAATCCCAGAGACTGCAATATCAACTTGAAAATATAATATCTATCTCTGCGCCCTCTTTCGGTGTTCCCATATCATTTAACCCCACTGAAGTAAAAATACGAGGGCGGATCAATAAGTCTATGACTTTTCGAACTTCCCTCGTAGTTATAGCAAATGCAACACTGCTCCCATCAAGTACCACCTGTTAATAGACTACTATAAAATTTTGAGCAAGTTTCGTCATTTACTTTGCGTTAAACAGCTGTTAAAAACATACAACCTAGTAGATTTTTTTAAAAATTGTAAAAAAAAAGTAAATTTTGAGTGCTCATTAAACATTATTTTTTGCGAAAATAACCGTCAATCAAACCAAGGAAAAGATTGATAAATACTATGGGGACTCTGCACCATCGATTTCAATGGTAAAAAAGTAGCTTACTGACTTTCGTTGTGGCCTTATAAGCACGGAAGATGCCGAATGTTCTGGACGCCCAGTTGAGGTCTCTACACCCAACCGCCGATCGGAGATTGCATGTGCGATAGATTGTGGAAGACATAGGCATCTCACATGGCTCAGTGGTTTCAATTTTGAACGATCACTTGGGCATGAGAAAGCTTTCCGCAAGATGGCTGCCGCGCATGCTCACAATCGACCACCTGCGGAATCGTGTGACAGCTTAGTTTCCATGGCAAAATTCCATGAATTGGGTTATGAATTGCTCCTATTCCTATTTCGAAACCTCCAAAAATCCTGCTATTGAATGACGGATATTGCTCAAAATTTGGCAGTAGTCTATTAACAGGTGATACTTTATGGGAACACTGTTGTATTTCGTATAACAACGAGCGGATCGAGTTATTGATCCGCCCTCGTAACATAGCATCAAGGAAAGCTTCAATAAGTTTGCTTACACTCCCCCACATGGTGTGCAACAACTGTTCCAAGATTTGACATCACGCGCAGCTATGGTGTTATTATAATAGATTCCCTTCACCTTTCAGCACATTTCTCTTTATCTCTTTCTTTCTAACCACCTCAAAAGAAAGCTAGTCATTAATGACTTTAATGTTGCTGTTGTTAGGAACATGGCTCTAAACGTATACGTGGGCAAATTAGCTGATCGCATGAATTCAATAGGCGTACCCACCTTTTCCTTTTTTACCGAATATTTACCATGTTTTAAGAAATTTCAAGTGTCTTCAGTAAGTTCAAACCCTACCCCAAGAAAAACATCTCTTAAAGACTTTGGGTAGGCCATCACGAGTGAGAGTTTTTCCTTTTTAACCCTATTTTTACTGCGTTTCTTGCGAAAAAAGACCAAAACGCTTATCAGCTTCTTTACCAACAGCGTCTTCGTGCTAAAGTTCTTTCTGCTCTTTGGGGAAGTAGGAGCTTTTGGTTGTTCGTTAAAAGAGTTAGCAACAATTGTACTTTAGCTATCACAACTTCTTTAAAGCTAACCTTCTAGCTAAAATGTTTACAAGAAATTAACTCATCCACTGCCATACCTCGAAAGAGTGTATTGTACTACGCCTAAGATTTTCTTTCGAGCTCGTTCAGTTAAAAGGGGTTTAGCGGATCTCAACGTGCCAGCACTAGAGCTAAAATAGTGCTCTTCGACGTTCGATCGTTTATTGGCGTACTTCTACAGTAGACCTGCTTATGTTTCTTTCGGAACTTTAAAGTCGGTCTATTCACCAGTTTGGTGAAAGTAAAATGGTTGCTCTGGTTATTTCTAAGGCGTTTGAGGCAAGGTTCAGTTCTTTATCCCTCTCTTTTTCTGATTTTTATTAATGATCTTAATCAAACTATCATTGCTATCGCCTCTCTAGCTGATGACAGCAACATGACCAAAGTCATATTATGGATGAAACACTCAATAGTGACCTTTCATCAATCTTTGTGTCTTCTTAATAGGGTTGATTTTAATGCATGTAAAACCCAATGTCGTATGTTGGACCATAGGGCTGTGGGGTGGTCCATATCATCAGTAAATATGGATGGTGTCAATATCGAGCAATCGTATACTTTTGATGATTTGGGCAAGAGAATTCAGTGTAAATAGAATCATTTCAAGTATATCGTTTTCCTATAACGTTTAAGAAATATTTCACACCATCTGATCTTCCTACTATTCATACCAATGTATATTTTGGACCGTGTGGAAAAGGGGGCGTCGGTACTAATTAATGAGAGTAGGGTATCCAGCTCTATTGACTCACTGGAGCATCGTCGGAATGTATGGTGTGTATCACTGTTCTATAAATATTACCATTGGAATTGTTCTACCGAGATAAGTGAACTGATCAGTACCAGAGCCTGGTTTTAAATTCGGAGCACTTCCGTCTGCAATGGACTGTCCAGTGAACCGCACAATGTATTATAGGGAAAATTCGTTTATCCGTCGTACGTGGAATAAGCGCCTTGCAGATGTCTTCCTTGTTACTTACAATATAGAGATATTCAAGTCAAATTTCCTTAAACGCATGACCTATTTTTCCAAATTCCAACACAATGCACTGCATTAGTGATCACCTATCGTAAAAAAATGTGGAAAAAATATTTCATACAGTAAAACCAAATCAGTTGATTATTTGTGGTGCGTTAAGTAAAGACTAATGGAATCTTTAGGCAACGCGTCGATTGGAGGTCATTTTCTATTGGGTATAACTTTCTTCACTGGCTACTAATTAAAGTAAATTTTTTTTTTGCTTTGTAATGATCTACTTGATCTAGAGATTGCAAACTTAAAAAATACAGATCCTTGTAATATGTGGTGATCTACAACATATCCAAGTTTCATTGAGGACCTTAAGTTACCTTGTCAGAATCGGAAAATATAACCAGTCTTTTGTTTCGGTAAACATTTTTGGAAGTCACATGGCTGGCCATAAAAATAAAATTTAAATTTTTAATAAAAGCCTTATTGTCTTTTGATTCATTACTTACTTATTATTTATACTTCTTCCTTAAGGAAATTATATGTTTAAAAAGAATTATTTGTACAACTTGAACTTCAACAATACTAAGGGGTATATGGTTTAAAAGGAAATTAACTAAGCAAGCAAGTTACAAAAAAAAAAAAACAAAAAGAAAAAAAAAACCGAAACAATAGTAAAACCACTAATTACTAGATCATGTCATGGTCTGTATATATTATCCCTTGTACAAGCTACATACTTAAAATGAATAAATAGTCGGTTGAATCGTTTGTTAGTTACTCTACGGGTAGTAGAAGTAGTGGAAGTAGTACTTATATTAGTTAGTGGAGTATGAGAATACCCTTATTTGGCTCATTTACTTGTGTCTTTTTTTTTTTTTTTTGTGAACACACGCTTATGCTGAAGTACTTGTAAATTCTACCACCATTCATTATTATACTTTTATCTGTTTTGGCTGTCATGGTGTGTATGTTTTGCTTGTGACTATGTCCGTCTGTCCATCTTTACGTCTGTCTGTCTGTCCTTTCATTCAATTATAAATACTGTGGGTCTGATTATGAAAATTTTTTCAAAAATTGATTTTTTTTTTATTTTTTTTTTTTTTGAAACAAAGGAAAGTAAAAATTAATTGGTTTACCTCTCTTAGCTAGTACTTTACAAACTGATTGTGCTAAGAAAAACATGTCAAGTTTCATAATTCTATGACCTCACCCCATAGTGCTTGGACTCTTAAGTTTACTTGTTTAATTTTTCTGCACTTTTTTTTTTTTTTTTTTTTTGTTTAATATTCTTTCGCTATATGATGATGTTTTAATGTTTGTTCTACTTGTAATGTTTATGTTTTTCCTGTGGTTAAATAACAAAAAAAAATGAAAAAAACAACATGCATACAAATATTTTTTGCCAGTAACTGACTGAGTTATTTCTTTATTTTTTTCCACATCAACTATGTACGAGTTACTTGTACATACATTGTTTTGTACCAATTTTAATCAATCATATGTAGGTAGGCTCGTTTGACTCTTGGTCAAAAACAAGAACAAGACTGAAAGCGCAGCAAAATACAACACAGTCAATTCATGTCTTTGGTGTTGTTAAACAATGTTCGGTGCGCACATTTAACGCACGCAATTTTAACGCCACCAAATGAGATTGTAACCAGAATAAAGAATACAAAAAAAAAAATAAGTAATAAAAGAAATAATTTAAGAATGTTAAATTATTCGCACATTGGAACATAAAATATGTGGATCGATAACAACAATTGGGGCAATTTTTGAAGTGAGATGTAAGATTGTTTTGTCTCATATTTAGAACCATCTTGAAGGTGTGGGGTGAAAAAAACCAGGTTCATATTTTGATACAGATTTTCTATGATCATAGTATTCATAGTATTGGGATCTTGAATAAGCTTTTCACACAAAAGGCCGCCGTTAGTATATGAACCAATATTCCTGTTTCCAATGTCGCTGCTAAAATCTATTGTAAATTATCGTTTTTGGCAGCTTGTGTCATTTGGTTGAAACGAAAACAATACTGAATATTACCTCGGAACATGTGGAAATTTCGTACCAGATAAAGTGTTTTTGCGGAGAAGTTCTTCTTCATTACCCTAATATGAAGAAAAGTTCGGCCAAGGGTGATCGAGTCCTAATGAAAGTTTACGAGCGAGCGTGCTCTCTTTGTACAATCGTGTCGCATGTGGTTTAAAGTGGTGATTTTGAGCATGAAGACAAGCAACGGCCGGGTCAACCCAAAAATGTTTGAAGACAAGGAATTGAAATCGTTGCTATATGTAGACGAATGCAAAACACTTTAGGAGTTGTCAGAATCATTAAGAGTGGATGAGTCGGCTGTCAGCAAACACCTAAAAGCCGTGGAATTGATTCAAAAAGGAAGGGCTTTTTGCATCGCATTGTGACGGGCGATGAAAAGTGGATACATTACGACAAAAGGTCATGGGTCATGGCCGAGTAAGTATTCAGGGATGAAGTAAATGCTCTGTATTTCGTGGGGGCCAACGCGGAGTGATCTACTTCGAGCTGCTCAAACCGAATGAAACTATCACGGGGGAACGCTATTGGACTCAAGTCAAGATTATGCCGCGCAATGTAGCAAAAGCGGCTGGAATACGAAGAAAGATGCGACAAAGGGATATTGTAGCATGATAACACTCGACCACATGCTACAAGACCGGCCAAGACCTACTTGAAAACGCTGAAATGGGAAGTTCTACCCCACCCGTCTTATTTTCCAGACATCGCTCCTTCCGACTACTACATACTTGTTCCGGTCGATGACACATGGCTTGTCCCAGCGGAAGTTCACCTCATTTGAACAATGAAAAAAATGGGTCGATGATTGGATTGCCCCAAAAGACGAGTTGTTCTTCCGAGCTGGTATTCAAAAATTACCAGAATGATGGTTAGCGATGGACTTCATGACTTTTAAAGAAACGTTTTGTTTCCAAAAAGTACTGGTAGCATTTTAACAAAATTTTAATGCTCTTTCGGAATTTTTTCCTTCTTTTTTTTTGAAATTGCTGAGTTAATCATACCAATTCGAAAAGTAAAACTTGATACTGAGAATAATATTGATCTGTAAGATTTTGAAAGCTTCAAATGGTTGGTCCAAATACAGTTAAATTTTTAAATCATGTGTTATTTTGACACTAATAGATTTTTTTGTTCGAAAGATTGACTATCAGTCAGTATCATATCTCCGCAGACCAAAGCTTATCCTAGGTGGCGAATGGGTTCATCCAAATTTTTAGTAGGAGCCCTGGTTAGGGAGGGAGAACTACCAATGGCAAAGGACCTTTGGTACAATTCTTTGGGGATGAGACAAGCGAAACTACTAGTCAACGCCTTTTCCAATGGGAAAATTTAGTTTCAAACAGGGTTTCTTACCGGACATTTCGGATTAAACTACCATTTGTGGAGGATGAATCTGTTGGAATCGCCTCTGTGTCGACTATGTCTTGAGGAAGACGAAACAACCATCCACATTTTTATACCCTTCACCATAGGTGGAAGGGTATATATAAGTTTGTCATTCCGTTTGTAATTTCTACAATATTGATCTTAGACCCTATAAAGTATATATATTCTGGGTCCATATGAAGAGCGAAGTTGATTTAACGATGTCCGTCTGTCCGTCTGTGTGTTGAAATGGGTTTTCCGAAGAACCCAGACATGATGAGGACTTGATTCTTTTTTATTTCTGTTACATGTGATCCATTTCTGTTTGCTATTAAAAATCAGACAGATCGGTTAATAAATGGCTGAGATATTAGCAAAAAACCAGGACTACCTCTAATTTTTCCAGTAAAATCCCTTTGTTTAATAAGAGTGTGAAGATAAATACGTAGGTTAAATACGTTTCACAACTATTGTGAATGATATAAATAAAAAATAAATAGTAGTGTCGCCAACTTTTTTTTGCCTAGAAAATGCCAAATTTGACAAGAAAAGCGCTGAAACATATGGAAAAATATAAATTTGAGATTTTACATGACATATTATTTTGGATTAAAATTTTTGGACATTTAAGAAAAAATAAATGGGGATACCGCTTGTTTGTGGAGAGCTATGAGGTAGTAGATTCCAACGATGTATTCATCTCCTTCAGAATACCATGGTGAAGGGTATATAAGATTCGGCATAGCCGAATTTAGCCGCTCTTACTTGTTTTTAATAGGGAATTTTTTTTAGGAACTCTTCTCCATCTTCTGTTTTAAAGTTCATAGGGATAATATTTTGGTTTAGTTTTATGATCCATGGTACTAAAGATCCATATGGGTCGCAATGTCGGCCATGCGCCTGATCTGGACTTAATAATAATAAGGTGGCGACATCTAGTAATTTTTATTTAAAATATAAAACAAAAAAACGTAGACAATTTTAATTAATATTACCTTAACATAATCAATGTCAAGTTCAATAAACCATAAAATACTTTACAAAACAAACGTACTAAATTTTAATTAAGCAATTATATTTTTCATACAAAGTAAAGAAAAATAAATAATAAAAAAACGTTGTGTTTGTTTATGTCTTTGTTAAAGAAAAACCACAACGAAAAAGAAAAACTTATTCAAGCAGGTAACAACAAGAAAATAAAATTAAATGAAAAAGAAAAAAAAAAAATATTTATAAACTAACCTACTTTATTTCAAGCATGTTCATTCAACAAAACGTCGGTATGCCATAAGTATAAATTCAATGCTAAATATACAAAAACAATAGTTGGTTGGTTACCTACCTTACCTACCAACTCCACAACAATCATGTCATGCCATGCCATGCCTTTCCATACCATACCATACTCCAAACATACATAAATCATATGTCGCTGCATGCATGTTTTCTATGTGGTATTCGATACTAACCATCGACATTGGACAACTTGTCGATTTCATACAGTGAAAAAATAAAATAAAAAAAATGCAAATATTTAGATCATTTGAAATCATATTTGTTTAAATAGGAGGAGGCTTCCCATTTTAAAAACTCATGTTTTGCTTAATATTAGTTTGTGTTTTCAGACAATAAATGATGCATAAATGTTATACAAAAATTTACAATATTCATACAAATAATATTATGCATACAATGGATATTATTATGAATACGAATTTGAAAAATGTTTGCATAAATTATGGTTTCGAATATTTAAGAATGTGTCATGTAACTTTTTATAAGTTTTGGCAGTTGTTAAGGCCATTTAAAATAAAAACTGGTTTAAAAATGGAAACCTTAAATATATAATAATTGGCAAAATACATTCTTACCGCTCTATATTGTAAAATACTTTGGTGAGGTAAACTTTCTATACAAATTTTTATACATTAATTTCTTCTTCTTCATTACTTTGTATGAAGAAAAGTTTGTTCAAAAGTCACCGGATCTTAGTGGAAGTTTGCGGCGAGCAGGCTCTATCGAACAATCGTCGTCGTCGTGGTTTAGTATCTTTAAAAGTGGTGATTTTGAGCTCGACGATAAGGAACAGCCAGGTCAGCCCAAAAAGTGTCAAGACGAGGAATTTGAATCATTGCTCCATATAGACGTATGTCAAATGCTTAAAGAGTTGTCAGAATCAGTGGGAGTGAATGGGTAAATCATTGGAAGTGGATATGTGGCCATGAGATTGATTTAAAAGCAAGGGACATCGAAAGGCGATTTTTCTGCTTAGTGGAAATTTGCGGCGAGCAGGCTCTATCGAACAATCGTCTTCGTCCTTGTCGTGGTTTGGTCGCTTTAAAAGTGGTGATTTTGAGCTCGACGATAAGGAACAGCCAGGTCAACCCAAAAAGTGCGAAGACGAGGAATTGGAATCATTACTTCTCATGGACGTATGTCAAATGCTTAAGGAGTTGTCAGAATCATTGGGAGTGGATGATTTAAAAGCAAGGGACATAGAAAGGAGATTTCTTGCTTATGAGCAGCTTCTTGAACGCCAAAAACAAAAAAAAGGAAGGGTTGTTTGCGTCGCATTGTGACGAAAACCCCAAACTCAAAAAAGTAATAAGCTTTACCCTGAGAGCCATCAACATCCTTCACAAAGCCGAATATTCATAAAAGTTTTTACTTTAGTACAAATTAGCACCTTACAATTATTGTCGTGCCCCCAAAAATTTATATCGTTTTTAATACTAAGCTTTTAATTTTCTGGAACTTGATAATGTCAGTCGATAGTTAAACCATCTGAGCTATCTTGACACACTAAATTTGATTGTTGGAATGTCTGAATCCGGCTTCGCGGAGACAAAATGTTTTTACAATGCGATTTTCGGCAGAAATAATAAGAATGAATACTAACAAAAAAAAATAATCACAACAAATCTATATTTATTTCCATAGGGACTATGACCGAAAACGGTCAAAAACTCCGTGGGTGTTATGACCTCCCGAGTAAAAAAAAAATTATCTGGCGGAATATTTAATCATATTCAATTTGATATTTTTTAATATCTAGCTGATCTTATTTGATCCGAAAAATGGCAGATCAAATTAGATCCAGAAATATACTTGGGGATATAGAAGGATCTGAATTGATTTGAAAAATGGTGGATCAAATTAGATCCAGCAATATACTTGAGGATAAAGTAAGATCAAAATTTTTTCGAAAAATAACAGATCGCACGTATAATTTCGTATAATTGTGTTATATGCATATAACATTATATCTTTGGATCTTATAATACACTCACCAAAAAAAGTCTGAAAATTTTGCTGTTATTACGGGACAATTTGTAAAGTTGAGCCCAGCGGTATTTTTTTTTTTTTTTTGCTAATCTTAGCAACTCATGTCTGCTGACGTGTAGTAAAATAAAATTTATAGCAAAAATTAGCTGCCGCTACTAAATTTTAGTAAAATTTTTGTAAAGTAAAATTTTAAATCTGTTTGCTAAAATCAGCAAAAAAAAAGTTACTACCCATGTAAAAATCGAAATATATATGAACATACATGATCATACATGGGCTTGTATATGATCATACATGGGCATACATGGTCATATACGTCCATACATGATCTCATATATGACCATATATCTTCGGATCCGAAATTTGAGGGTATATGGTGATATATGTGCATATATTATCATACCTTCTCATATATTATTCATGTATATGATCATATACGTCCATATACCCTCAAATTTCAGATCCGAAGATATATGATCATATATGAGATCATGTATGGTCATATATTGAACAATGTATGGACGTATATGACCATGTATGCCCATCTATGATCATATACAGGCCCATGTATGATCATGTATGCTCATATATATTTCGATTTTTACATGGGTAAATATTATAATACATATTAGTACAAAATTTCAAATTTATTTTTTTTTATTGAGCATCAACATTTTTTTTATTTTATTTATGTTTCTCAAAAAATATTTTAGATAAATTTAAAAAAAAATCAAAGGTTTAGAAATTGTTTTAATATGGTAGTTTTTGTTTTGAAAAATATTTTAGTCAATTTTTTTTTTTTACTTTTAAGGTAAAATTTTAATTATTTTAAGGGTTGATTTTTAGAACTAACAAAAAACTTTTTAGTGCTATTTTAAGTAGATGTCCTATTTTCAGATATGAGTCTTCACTTCCGATCCATTTTTTTTAATTTATGTAACATTTTAATGCAATTTAAGTTTGTAGGTGTAAGTTTTAATTAAAAATAACATTTCCTTCAATATCCACTTCTTTAAAAATTAGTACATTTGTTTTGCTACAATAAATTTTAGCAAATCGGTTTTCAAAAATTTGTAATATGATTTCTGAAATTAGCAGCAAAAATTTTTAAGTATTCTGTAAAAATTCTGTAATTTTCAAAATATAAATATCAAAAAGATAACAAAATCTCAAATTTATTTGCAAATATTGCACCATATATAATTATATCTTATACCCTATCAAAAAATATTTCTTATATTGGACCATATATTGAACCATATATATAATTATATCTCATATCATACTAAAAAATATTTTTGATAATGGATATATGATCCATATATGATCATTATATCTCAAATATTATATAGCGTATATAATTATATATATGTCATATATAATTATATATAGAGTGATATATATAATTTTATATGATATCATATAAGTTATATCTAATTCATAAAACATCAATACATATACAACTAGATGTGTTTATATATGACAAAATATAAGTTAATTAAAAAAAATTAATATATAATTATATCATTAGAAATTATAAAATAAGACCACATATGATTATATCTAACCTTTTTTACTCGGGCTATCATCGCTTATGAACCAGCATACGCCTTGCTGGAGTTGAAAAATAGATTTTTATTTTTTGTTTTAAAGTAATGGGGAAAAGTAACTAGTTATTAATAAGTCATTATTTTATGTGTTAAAGTAAGTTGGATTCATTACTGGCAGTTCCCATTACTAATTCTACTATGGCAAACCTTCAGTCCGTTAAATTTTGTTCATTTTTAAAACTGAAACTCCTCGCTAACAAGGAAACTCTACTGATGTGTTCGCTGAGATTTTGATGAAGTTTTAATATGTGATATATTGGCAAAAAAAAAATATATATTAATCCATGTTGGTACTCGTATTTATGGTTAAAAACTGAGTTTGAAAGTTATGCGAAACCTTTTTTGTTTGTAAACTTTTAAATAATTTTAGTACTCCAATTGAAAGATCTGCAAAATTCCTTTTAATTGATATCATTTATATATTTATTGATTTCCTCAGCAGAAACAAGGATTTAATAAATCACGTTTCCTTGCGTCAATAAAACCATTGTGTGTTGTGTGTACGTAAAAGTATAATTTATCATTAAAATTTAAAAGTTTTAATGTATTTTTATACTTTTTTTTTAAGTCAATCAAAATGTCAACTTTGTCTTGCAGTTGCATATTGTAGCGTACTTATGGTATATGTATTTAATATTTCTTGCCAGGGATATTTCATTATTTAAGCATTCCATTCCTCTTTTAACTTTCCATCCATTCACAAATATTATTTTTAGCTAATTTTTCATTTAACACCCAAACCAACTTGAACTATTTTAACTCCTATTTCCTTTTATACTTTTCAAATGTTCAAATTTTTAATGAAACCCAAACAAGTTAAACAAACAAAACTTGCCAAGAAATAATCCAAAATTACTCATGATATTAGCACTATTCAGAAATCTATCTTATGACCTCTAAACACATCCTGCTACGAAAACTTTTCACAATTTTGACTGACATCTTTAAATGAGTATTTCATCACATACTACCCCACTATTATAATCTACATTTTACCACTTACTACCCCCTTAATTGTGTAGACATATATAACACATATGAATGTGTAGTTTTTATCTTCTTGAAAAATTTATGGCTAAATTTTAGCACAGAAAGTGTATACCTACTGCTATTTTGAGGTTTTACTAACAAATCATTTTTACCCAAGAAAAAAAGCTAGAAAACAAACAAAAGCAAAAGAGAATTCCCGCCATTCATTACTAAAGGATTATTCACTGCTAGTAGAGGCAGTAGCGCGGAAAAGTGGAAGGAGAAGAAGGTATTTAAAATTGTTTTATTAGGCCAACCAAAAAAAATTTGAAAAACAGTAAAAAAAAAGCCGTTAATTGTAAAAATAAGCCGTTATCTTGAAAATATAGACCGTTAAATTTCATCATTTTGTCATAGATTCACTGATAGGGTACTTTTTGGTTTTGTCACCCAAATGTGGTACAAATGGGGGTTCAAAAGGTGAAGTCTCTCTCTTAAGGGCCTGCACAAACCGCTTTGTCTAGAAACCTAAAACTTGAAGTTTGTGTTCTCTGGATTATAAGATTATGGTCTCTTATCACTTGGGGTTTGTGCCAGCGAAGACATTCATTAGAACAGTATTTTGGGATATTTTAACACGGAAGGTCCAAAAATAGAAACCTAAAACTTGAAGTTTGTGTTCATTGGAGTATGACATCCATTAGGACGATATTTTGGGAGATTTTAACGGGAAAGGTTCAAAAGGTGAAAAATGCCCTTGGAGCTTTCTAAAGTATAGGTTAACTGACTAATATGGTACTTTTTGCAAATTTTCAACAGAAACATTGTAAAATGGAGCCTCAAAGGCAAAAAGTCTAAAAAATTCTAAATCTCAACATTTCTGAAATTTAATCACAACGGCGACATTGAACATTTTAAAAATATTTTATTAGCGTTGATAAAAATTGCAAGAAAATTTTTTATTATATTTACGAATTGTTTGAGAGATTTTTGTTTATGAAACATTTCATAAACCGCAAAAAATATTTCATAACATTTATGAAGTTTTTTTTTTAAATCATATTAATGAAGTTTAGATTTCATAATTTTCTTTTAAAAAAAATGACGGCCTTAGAGATAGTTTTATGGTCATTATTATTTGTGTTATTTATAAAATGTTTCCTAAATATTTATGAAATTTTTACATTGGAAGAAAATTGAAGAGCTTTTTCTCTACGTGTAGAAAATATAAAGACGCGGGATTTTCATGTAAAACGCGATTTCAATCCCATCAAAAAAGGAGTGATTGGTCATTTTAGGTAGACCAGACCCTACACTCAGGGAAAACACTTTTATGGAAAACTTCATAAATATGATGAAGAACTTCAAAGATTTTCGTCCAATGTAACACATGCATAAATACGATGAAGCTGTTTTATAAAAATGAAAACATGTTTCCTCATATTTATGAAACATTTCTTAAATATGATGAAGAATTTTTTTAAAAATATTAAGATGGAATTCTTCTTCATATTTATGAAAAAGTTTTATTAATATTTATGCTGTAATTTCATAATTTTTATTAAAAAGTTTCTTTATATTAATGAAAAAGTTTCATTATATTTATGAAAAAGTTGCATTATATCTATGAAAAAGTTGCATTATATTTATGAAAAAGTTTCATTATATTTATGAAAAAGTTTCATTATATATATGAACAAGTTTCATTATATTTATGAAAAAGTTTTATTATATTTATGAAAAATTTTCATTATATATATGAAAAAGTTTTATTATATTAATGAAAAAGTTTCTGTAACCGAAAAAAATAATTTCTTAAACTCGTGTAAAAAAGATCAGATCTGAACAGATCTCATAAGATCTAATTGTACCAGATCTAACTAGATCTCAAAAATTGGGAACAAATTTAAGATCTAATTAGATCTGGACAAATCTGGCGCAGCACATGTAATTAGATCCAATTTAATCTGCACATGTATTAGCTAATTAGATTCACTAAGAAAATGAGGAATTAAAAAATACCTTTATTTTTATATATATATTTTTTTTTTTTGAAACTTTGATTCAAATGGCTACGATCTTGTACTAGATCTGATGTTAGATATGAATATATCTGGCGCCAAATATCATTCCAAATGACAAAATGTGCTCATATCTTTCTACAAAAATTAACAAATTTTAAAGCTTCCTTTAGAAATGCACAGACCTGGCATAAGTTCTGATCAAATCTGTCTTAAAGTGTATTATATATATCATATATGATCAGATTATCATCAGATGAAATTATACCTTGTAAGATTAAAGCCAAAGATATATTAAATATTATTATTTCTTTTGTTAAATACTGCCAAATTCAATTATATTATTCTTTGGTAAATTTCATCGAACAGGTATTTTTTCTATATCCGATATTCGTTATTTCTCAGATTTAGGTCAACTGTTACTGAAGTCCGTGTTTGCTACTTTTATCAACAACTTGGAAAACCTTTTGCAAAAACGTAGGCAATATGCATAAGAAATTTTGTATTTCGACGAGAACATTTGATTTCATGCAGATTTATTCAAAATTCCAAAAAATTTAAGACATGCTGACGAACAAAAATTACCAAAAAAATAAGTTTTTCTACTCCCGTTTTTTTTACCCCCTAAAGCAAGGGTACCCAAGCCCTATGCGCTTGAGGCTCATTTGTCTTTGTAAAAGCGCTTAGCTATATGCTGTGAGTTTTAATACACATAGAGCACTCAGCAATAGCAATACGAAACACACAAACAACTTTGCCTTATTAGTTTTTTTTTGTCGTTCTTCACTGTAAACTCGCAAGTGCAAAGCAACAACACTTTCGTCTGCTTTGCTGGTAAACATTGACGACAGCGATCATCAATGTAGATTTTGTTTTTGTTTAACGTATAATATGTAACATTTTTTTTTTCTTTTTTCTTTGTAAAGGGTGTCCCAAGAAGAACGCAATTTTTAAATCTGGCAACATTCGAAGTGTCATTGTTTGACATTTGAACAATTGTTATTGTTTGCTAGTAGAAGGTACGAGGTCAGTAAAAATGGAGCGCTACACGAATGAACAACGCATTCTCATTGTGAAATTGTTTTACCAAAATGGTGAAAGTTTTGCGGCTACAGTTTTCAAATTGCGATCAATTTGGGGTCACAATAATGCCCCAAAAGAGTCAACTGTAAAGAGATTAATGAATAAATTTGCCGAAACTGGGTCTGTTAGTGATGTAAAGACAACAACGCGCCATCGACCAGGTCGATCGACCGAGAATGTTGCAGCTGTACGTGATGATGTCGCTCAAACTCCATCCACCTCAATTCGACACCGAGCTCAGCAAATTGGTGTCTCCAAATCCACTTTGCAGCGAATTTTGACGAAAGATTTGCATCTTCATGCATACAAAGTTCAATTGACTCAGGAACTGAAGCCAGCTGACCACGGACAGCGAAGGGAGTTCGTTAATTGGGTATTGGAGAGACAACATGAAAATGCTGATTTTGCCGATAAAATCATCTTCAGTGACGAGGCCCATTTTCATCTTGATGGCTTCGTCAATAGGCAGAATTGTCGCATTTGTGGTGAGGAAAATCCTCGAGTGATTCACGAGAAGCAAATGCATCCTCAACGTGTCACTGTGTGGTGTGGTTTTTGAGCTGGAGGAATCATTGGACCTTTTTTTATAGAATAGAGGCAGGTCAAGCGCAAACAGTCAATGGTGTTCGGTATCGTGAAATGATAACCAGTTTTTTCTTGCCTAGAATTGAAGAAATGAATGTGGAGGGCATGTGGTTCCAACAAGACGGTGCCACATGTCATACAGCCAGAGAAACAATTCAATTGCTGCATCAGTCATTTCCCGGTCGTGTTATTTCGCGTTTTTGAGATCAGAATTGGCCGCCTAGATCGTGCGATTTAACACCATTAGATTTTTTTCTTTGAAGTCGATGGTTTACGCGAATAAGCCGACGACGACTCAAGCCTTAAAAGAGGAAATTGGACGCTGCATTAATGAAATACCGCGGCATTCATGCAAAGCGGTCATTGAAAATTTCATTAAAAGATCGCGTGCATGCCAGCAAAGCCGCGGCGGCCATCTGCACGATATATTGTTCCATACATAACCTCATTCTGTCTACTTTACGATATAATAAAGTTTCACGATTTTTTTTTAAATATCTGTGTTTTATTTAAAATTTAAATATTGCGTTCTTCTTGGGACACCCTTTATGTATTGGTTTTTACAATAAAAAATATTAAATCAAAATTAGTTATTCTTTAAATGTATTGGTGTTTGCTCTTCCACTTTTGGGAAATGACACTAAAAAAATATGAAGTTATCTTTAAATTTGAATTCTCTGTTGTGTTACATATACGAATTTTATCCAAATCATTGTGTAAAAGGTGGAGTATTTTCCTTACCATAATTTTCTTAATAATTTTCAACTACATAAGCTACATCTCTGCCTATAATAACTGTTCATATATTCACATATATCGATGTTGTGCACATTTTTAAGTATTACAGTCAAAATTCCAATTGCATTTGGGGTGAAAATTTGGTAGATAGTCGTAAATTGAAAAAATATTTGTTGTATCTATTCATAAGGTTTTATAGGATTTCGATGTTTTATAGGTTTTTCTTCATCACATTCCATCACCAACTAATGTTACTTGATGTGATTTATCAAAGTCGTATACTGGTTATGTCATATGCAATAAGTCTGGTTACCAGATGGATGATTTTGCAAACTATTGCAAGTACAAATCCATGCTTGATAATATTAACAAAAAAAATATAGGATTGTGCTTTTATTATATTTGAAATATTTTCCTCATAATTGGTGATTTCAAATGTGAATAAATTCTAAAAAAATAACATAATTTAAGACATCTTTTAGGTAAAACTCACCACCATAAATTAGAAGAACTTTTTGACATAATTAAATCCATTTCTATTATTATATAATCTCTCTAATCTCCTTTTTCTTTTTTTTTTCATTTTCAGGTAAAAGTGTTTTAGCTGCTCCAGCTCCCGCTAAAGATTCACCCGGTGAAATGGGTAAACCGGTAGTTTTGCCCACTAATATGACTGAAGAAATGAAAAAAGCTGTAGATGATGGTTGGCAAAAAAATGCATTTAATCAATATGCTTCCGATATGATTTCTGTACACAGAGCATTGCCAGACCCAAGAGATGCTTGGTAAGTAAAACACATACTTAAGAACAACACCGAAAAACATACCGACAACATAATGTTTCTTTTATTAATGAAAATGTGCGAAAAAGGAGTTAAAATTCATTTATTTAAATGACTAGACATAATAGTTTGTAATGCACATACGTACGTACCATGTGTATAAATATATATTTCCATGAAATTGACATATGTAGGAGAAACACTTTAGATGGATTTTTTTTTTATTTTTGCATTGAAAATGAAAAACAACAACCTTCTGGTTAAATACAATGAGAAGCCGACACAAATGCACTATGGGTCAAAAATTACTCACCATATAATAACACTTAGGCTGAAAAGTCCGTAGGATAACCAATAAAACAATTTTTTAAAGAGCAAATGCGGCACCCATGTTCCCACATGTGCCTTTGATATGTTTAAGGTATCAGCTATGTCCTGCAACTTCACTTTACGGTCTGCCAAACCGATTTTGAGAACTTTTTTGATGTTTTGCGGTACAGCTTCTCTTTTGAAAGACCAGTGCGTTCGGCGTCATCGGTGTTTGTACGACCATGTTTAAAGTCAGTTAACCACTTTTCTACCATTTGTCTGGAAGGAGCAGAGTCTGAATAACACTTTACAAGTCAAGCTTTGGCTGGAAGTGTGTTTTTTCCCATTAAAAAGCAATGATAAATCAGCACACGAAATTGCTTTGAATCTATTGTTGTCAAAATCGCAAAATTAGCGTCATCAAAACAGCTGTAACTTTTTCAATAATAAACGAATTGTCATTTAATTTTGGCAGACATCATCTGGAGGTTGGTAGTTCCAAAAAAGCATATGGACGTTTCATTAGTGGCGCCACCTATGTGTCATCCTCGCATAGACTAATTGGGTCGGATTAGAAACTTGCCTTGGAGCGCGCAAAAGCCACTTTAGCAAGTTGATTTAAGGTTTGGGTGTTTAGGATTTTCTACTTTTGGGCATCTACGTGGGCAAAAATTAACAAAAATTATATGCTCCACTCCGCTCTCTTTGCAAGAGCCGCGGACCAGTAATTTCTAGTCAGTAGTTTTAGCAGAAGTCCAGAATCGGTTCGGGTTAAGAATAACAGAAGTTTTGTTGGTGTTTTGGTATTCTTCAAAGCTGCCTCAGCGCTGCCCGTCCCGTTCCAAAAACTAAAGTGCCACATGAATTGCCCTTTCATGAGGCAACTGAACCGCCCGCTTCACCTGTTTCAACCTCGTTACCCTCAATGCATCGGTGTTCACGACCCCAATACAAAGTCTACCTACAGAGTCCTAACACTCTTGTACAATCAATGAGTGCTTCGTTTTAGCGGAGATCGCCTTAATAGCCGCTTAACTATTAATACAGAAATTAACGTAAAAATCAATCGTCTCAGGGGCAGTCAGCAGCCATTTTGGTCGCCACAGCTTCCAATCGTCAGGAAGTTTATGCGATTTCTCGGTACCCAGCTTTTGACAGAAAACAGCAGCCCCGACCCTCCTACCCCCAGCTTAGAACCATCTGTGAGGAAATTTAAAGTTCTCTGGTCGAAGTGTAGAACTGCCAACTCCGCCACAGTGACTTGTAGTCCCTCATTTGAAGGCTAAACCTTGATATAATGTAGTCACTGCTACAATTTGCGTCACCAATGACCCTTCCGAGACCATAAGATGTATATACTAACTGCCCCGTAGTACCGGAACGAATAACGGACATCAGATTTATGGGTTGTAGAAATAAGGTTAGAGCCAGTGCCTCAATTTTTGCGTCCTCATCAAATGCCTGCAATAGACCCTAGTCTTCAATGCAGTCCACCAAAGAAGTACTCCATAGAGTAAAATTGGCTTAGCAATTGCCGTTTAAATCCAATGCGTGAGTTTAGATAACAGGCCCCAAAGTTTGCATAGTATTTTTTATCCCCTCTATATGCGTTTAAAATCTGTTTTTTCTTTGGAGTTTTACTACAGTCCAATATCTCTCCACTACAGGGGGCTGCTCTCCCCCATCTGGGAAATCTTGCTCTTATCATAAAGGGTTTAACAACCATCTTTTTCAATATGTAAGATTTTGCATTTAGGAAACTTAGGTACTTAAGACTTTTTTGGGTTTTAATTATGATATTTAGAATTAAATGTAACGGATAGTACTATTTTAAATACTATTCTCTGAATGTTGACCCATAGTGTAAATTTTATTCAATTTTAAAGGACGATAACAGCAAAACACTAAAAACTCAATGTTGTTAAATGAAAAATGACTACAAGTCATGTAATTTTTTATAATTTAATTTTTTTTATTATTTCTTTTTTTCTATACACAGGTGTAAAGAGCCGGGACGTTATCGTAGAGATCTACCAGCCACTGATGTAATTATTTGTTTCCACAATGAGGCGTGGTCCGTGCTGTTACGTACCGTACATTCCGTTTTTGATCGTTCACCAGAACATTTAATAGGCAATGTAATACTAGTAGATGACTACTCAGATATGCGTAAGTATAACAAAGACAATAATGATGAAGTTGACGAAGATGATTATGAAAAGGTTTAGGTTACTACTAGTAGTACTAGTAGAATAAAGTTAAGATGAGTGATGTGTAGGAGAAGGGGGAGGGAGTAAACTGATGTGTATGGTAGTAATAGTTTTTGTTATGCAGGACTTTAGTAAAGACAAGTAACCATAGTGTGATTATGCTCTTGTACTGTCTAAAAAAACAAACGTGATTGATTGTTGCACGTGTCTTGCATTTCAAAATATTTCTGCTTGCACCACCAGAGTACTTCTATGTATACAATATTTAGTTTTTTTTTTTTTTGCAATTTATTCATTCATTATTCACTCCTTTACTATTTGATGTTTTCTTTATATTTCCAGCTCATACAAAAAAACAATTGGAAGATTATTTTGCTGCATACCCAAAGGTTAAAATTTTACGTGCACCTAAGCGTGAAGGTTTAATACGCGCTAGACTACTCGGTGCACGTCATGCTACATCACCAGTATTAACATATTTAGATTCACATTGTGAATGCACTGAAGGTGAGTTTTAAAAGATCAGTTCATCATTATGCACATTTTTATGTTTTTTTATGTTATGTTCGCCCCATCTCTCTACTGTATGTTTAATGTAATTTTCCAAAAGATTTATTTACATGTAATTGTTATGGTTAAATGGAAACACTAGTACTAAATGGGGTTAAAAGTTTTAATCGTAAATGGAAAAAAATTACATCATTTATTCTATGTTCAATGAGAAAAAAAACCGATTAATTTGTAAATCTGTGAAATATTTGCAAACAAAGGTACTTTTCAAATAGGGGTAGTTTTTTAGTTAAAAGGTACTTTTTTAATTTAAGATATTTTATTTTATTTAAAGATACTTTTTTTAAGAAAACGTGCCTTATTTAATAAAATGTACTTTTTTAATAAAATGTACTTTTTTAATAAAAGGTACTTTTTTAATAAAATTTACTTTTTTAATAAAACGTGCCTTTTTTTAATTAAAAGGTACTTGTTTAATAAAAATGTACTTTTTAATAAAAGTTACTTTTTTAATAAAAGTTACTTTTTTAGTAAAAGGTGCTTTTTTAATAAAAGGTAAACGTTTTTAATAAAAGTTACTTTTTTAATAAAAGTACTTTTTTAAAAAAGGTACTTTTTTAGTAAAAGGTACTTTTTAATAATAGGTACTTTTTTAATAAAAGGTAAACGTTTCTAATAAAAGGTACTTTTTTAATAAAAGTTACTTTTTTAATAAAAGGTACTTTTTTAATAAAAGGTACTTTTTTAATAAAAGGTACTTTTTTAATAGAAGGTATTTTTTTATTGAAAGGTACTTTTTTAATAAAAGGTACTTTTTTAATAAAAGGTACTTTTTTAATAAAAGGTACTTTTTTAATAAAAGGTACTTTTTTAATAAAAGGTACTTTTTTGATAAAAGGCACTTTTTTAATAAAAGGCACTTTTTTAATAAAAGGTACTTTTTTAATAAAAGGCACTTTTTTAATAAAAGGCACTTTTTTAATAAAAGGCACTTTTTTAATAAAAGGAACTTTTTGTAATGAAAGGTACTTTTTTTAATAAAAGGTACTTTTTTAATAAAAGGTACTTTTTTAATAAAAGGTACTTTTTTTATACAAGGTGCTTTTTTCATAAAAGGTACTTTTTTAATAAAATGTACTTTTTTAATAAAAGGTACTTTTTTAATAAAAGGTACTTTTTTTATAAAATGTACTTTTTTAATAAAATGTACTTTTTTAATAAAAGGTACTTTTTAATATAAGGTACTTTTTTAATAAAACGTACCTTTTTTAATAAAAGCTACTTTTTTAATAAAATGTACTTTTTTAATATAAGGTACTTTTTTAATAAAACTTACCTTTTTTAATAAAAGCTACTTTTAATAAAAAAATTTATTTTTTAATAAAAGTTACTTTTTTAACAAAAGGTACTTTTTAAATAAAAGGTACTTTTTTAATAAAAGATACTTTAAAAAAATTACTTTTTAATAAAAGGTACTTTTTTAAAAAAGTTTTTTTTTATAAAAGGTACTTCTTTAAATAGAAGAAACTTTTTTAATAAAATGTACTTTTTTAATAAAAAAGTAGTAACATATGTGCAAATCGTAAATGTCTCAAATAACTTGGATCATGGGGAAGTAGAGAGGAGTTTAGAAATCTGATCTCCCAAATTATTAATTCTATAATATTATTTTACATTTAAATTAAATTCAGGACATTCATTAAATTCATTAAACCTTAAGAAAATAAAATTGTTATAATTTAATTACACTACATAAATATAAAACAAACCATCCCATTTTATTTACAAAGTAATACAATTTTATAGAAAATCATTCAACTGTAAATTGAGATAAATTATTCAGGATTTAAGAACAAAAGTTATTTATGTATTGGTGTATGTTGCATGTAAAAGTATTCTATTTATTATGTATGTTAGCGTGGATCGTTTCCGAATATGATAAATTTCGCATAGGTCAAGGGGTACACAAGTTGTGGACAGTAGTAAAAAAATGTTTTTGGAAAAATTTCAGACAAATTGGAATTGTTCATCGACTTGCAGCACCTTTCATCTGAAAATGAGGATTTTACGAACTATGTAATACATTTTTTTTTTAAATCGAAATTTTTCCATTAAAAATGTTTCTTCGAGGAAAAACGGAAATTTCGATCGGATAAAATTTTGCGGCTTCCACAGTTAATTTTTTGGAAAAAACAATTTTTACCACTTGAAGTAATTTTGAACCTTAAATTCGCTGTGGAGAGTCTCGGTAAATTTTGCCCGATGGAAATTTTCATTTTTTTCTCGTTAATTGCAGAGAAATTAAATAGTTTTTGTAGAAAAATTTAGTTTTCGATAAAAAAAAAATAGTTTCGTTTGTTCAAATATTTCATATTTTTAAATGAACTGGAAATTTCATTCCGATTAAGCTGAAATTTTTTAAAACAATTTTAATTTATCTACAAATTATTTTATCCCTGCCCTTATCGAAATTCCTTCCATGACCGATTTGAATCCACCCTAATGTATGTAACATTTGAAGGCAAAAATGGAAAAATTCTGTTTAACCATCAATCAAAAAACAAGACATGAAAATTGAAATGAAAATTTTATAGTAAAAATAAGAAATAATCAACAGCACAATAAAACATTTTACAATACCTGGGGTTATAACAAAAAATTAAATTTAACTAATAATAAATAAAAATAATTAAATAAAAATCTTAGAAATTGAAAAGATTTACAGAAAAAAGAAAAACTTTCCTCTTAAAATCTAATAAGATTTTGTTTAATTTAATTTTTAAGAAAATAAATTTTATTAAATTTTAAATATCTTTGAAATTCATCAAAACATTCCTTTATTTTTAGGTTGGCTAGAACCATTATTAGATCGTATTGCTAGAAATTCAACTACTGTAGTTTGTCCCGTTATCGATGTTATTGATGATACAACATTAGAATATCATTATCGTGATTCTGGTGGTGTTAATGTTGGTGGTTTCGATTGGAATTTACAATTTAATTGGCATGCTGTACCAGATAGAGAAAAGAAACGTCATAAGGTAAGTTTACCCTAAGATTTTAACAAAAATAAAACAAAAAGGACAATCAAATTTTCTCATACATTAGAGCCTACTAAAGCTTATCAAAATTAAATGTTTTATAATCTTTGCAACTTTGTTGGAATACTAACAAAAAAAAAGGGTTGCTTTTTTCAATTGTCAATTTATTTTATTTCAAATGTTTTATATCCCTTTTTTCTTGTAATCAAAACTACAAAATGAAACAAACATCTTCCAATTGTTTAGAGGATTTAAAATTACAAATGAACAAAAGGGTTTATGTACATAAAGTTTTAAGTATCTATCTTAAAATGATAAGTTATAAAAGGGAAAATAGCAGGAGGTGGAGCTTTTATGGTTTCTCTACGAATAATAGGGTGTCCTCTATTTTTTATCACTTGCTAATTTCACGACAGAAGAGCATAGCGACGCATAGAGAAAAGCTGAATATGGGAAAAATAACGAACATATTTTCTAGGGTACTAGCGCTTGAAATTATCTAAATTGGTTGCTTTTGGTCGAAATTTGTTACAATTTGAAAAAAAAGCGCTCTAAAGTTTGGAAATCGTCAGCATAACATGTGAAAAATAATTAAGAAATTAAAATCAAGCATCAATTGTACGTTTTTGTATATCAGTTTGTCATTCCGTTTGTAACATATCGAAATATAAGTCTAATACCCTATGAAGTGTGTATATTCGTGATCCTTATGCAATTTTAAGTCGATTTAGCAATGTGCGTCTGTCTGTCTATTGAAATGGCTATCACGACGGTGCTCATTTTCACTTAGTCTAATGTACATCCTCATGAGCAGTTTGGTATTAAAAATGATCAAAATCGGTCCAGTGGGTAAAAAGTTATGAGTGAAAGTGTGAAGGTACCTCTAAATTTTCCATACAAATTGGTGTCATTTAGTACAATTTTTATATTCACCAGTCTTAAAAATGAATATTTTGTATTCGCCTCAAACAATTTTTTTTTACCACTTAATTGTTTTTCACCACTAAAATTTGTTTCACCTTTAAAAATTATTTTCACCTCAAAATATTTTTTCACCTTTAAAATTTTTTTTCACCTCAAAATTTTTTTTCATCAAAAATTTCTTTCAACAAGTTTTTCACCTCAAAAAATTTTTCTCACCTCCATAATTTTACTTCAAAATTTTTTTTACATTATTTGCATCAAAAACAGTAGAGAAATTTTTTTTGGGGAGAGTATTCAAAGATTCGACATATCTGAATTTAAGCCATTTTACTTGTTTTTTTCAGTTTTTATAAAATTTTAATATTTTTACCATAACATGCTCAAGATTTCCAAACTTTTGAAAAATATTTTGTAAAAACAAGTTTTGAACAATTTGTCCTTTTTTTTCTAAAAAAAAGTGTTTGATATTTTTCCCATACTCAGCTCGACCAACACTCATAGTTTCAGTTCTATTTTGTGGCAAAATTCGCAAGTAAGGAAAGTATGTGACACCCTAAAAAATAAGAATAAACATTAAGTATTTTTGGGTTCTTAGAATAACAAAATATTCAAAAACGTGACTGGGTTACGAAAGACAACAATTCATGTTCTAGTAGTATTGTAACTACAAACCTAAACAATATTTCCACTAAATTTGTTTAACTTTATAAACATTGTGTTTGAATATAAACAAAACATGTCTAACCTTGATTTTTTCGGCGTGTGCAAAACAGATTTTTATAAGAAATCTGTATTTTCTGGTAAATATAGAATTAAAACTTTTTCAAATGAGAATGATACAAATATAGTTTTTCGCTAGAATCTGCTGAAAATTGTACCTTCAAAAAGGTTTGGAGAGTTGTTGGTGTAGTAAATAGCAATTGCTGTTTTTAACTGAAATTGCAGTTATTTTGTTGTTCTAGAAAAGTAGAAAACAACTCTTATCAAAGTTATTTAAAAAACACCACTAACAATATGTTTTGTTTAAAGTAGTTACTGCGCAACAAATTTTTCTCACCCAAAAAAATAATAAAAAATCCTGGATGTCTTTAACCAAATTTTATAAAACTTTCTAAAAACTTATTTATTTTTAGAGCTTAAGGTTCGTTAAAAAAATATATTTGTTATTTTTTCAATATTTCGCTACTAAATTGTGTAACATCTTCTCTATCTTTTGTATTGGAGCATGTCTAAAATTTACGAAATTCACATATTTTTTGTATATAGCTTTAACCCTTTGTGGACATTTGTGGGCCGAAGCGATTTTGATTTAGTTGTGATTTTCATTATCTCTGTGGTTATGTCAGGAAAAATGGGCTCCCTTAAACCCATCATTACCTCATTTTTAGTGGCAAAAATAACTGTCATTTGACAATTCAGTTTTGGATGAACCAATTTGTATTTTCATTTTTATTTTGCGATCTGCAATTAAATAATAGTTATTTCACAAAAAATTTGTGTCATAGACCCCTTCCTTGCCCTCCATTTCGCTTGTCAAACATTTTTCTTTTTCATTCCTTAAATAAAGAATTATTTTTTTACCAACTTTGAGCACTCCCAAGCAGAAAACGGAAACAGGTAGCGCTTTACCGCCCACTATAATTTTGTTGCCCACCCCTTTTTTACAAATCACTTATGAACACATTTTCTCTATCTTTTGTCCGGAAAACTACAAGTCCCAGTTACCCTTGGGCAAGCATACTTGCCTGTGATCGTCAAAGGGTTAAAGTGCTCATAAAAAGACATATATTGATATCCTTATTGCTCTAATTTTGGACGCAGAGCTGTCATCTTTTCTGGATATTTGATACTCAAAAAAAAAAAAAAATCTACGAATATCGAAAATAAACCGGGACACCTCCTCAATTAAATCATTGGACAAATAAAATGTATATACATATTAAATATGAAAAAATCTTTAAAAAGCATGCTTATATCCCTTTTTTTCCATGCCTTTTTAACCATCTTAAAACAATATTGTTCAGTAATTTTATCTCCCCTACAACATATTCAAATTTCATTCATATCGGAATGAACCCCACCTTCCTTGTAAGTCGATCGATGTATTTCATGGATGACAAGGGAAACAACACGATTACCGGTAACCATTGTGTCAGTTTAAATTAGTTCGCTAACGTTATATTAAGCCTAAGGATATTTCGGTTACCCAAGCCAACTTACTTTTTAATCCCGAGACCAGAATATACTTTTTAAAAGGTTGTAGTTGCGCTGAATCCGACTTCAGAATTTCTCTATCACATCACGTTGTCTTAATTAAAAAAAAAACGGTTAATATAGCGAAAATATTAAGGACGTTGTAACATCGCGAATTATGTCATCTGAAAGTCCTAGATGTTGCCTTCAAAACTAAGTTTTTAATTTTTTTTTAATACATTTTTCCTTCGCTAAAAAAATCGTCCGTTGAAATTCATTGGTCTTGTTTTTTCGATGTAAATGCAAAACATATGATTTTTCGCTACATTTTGTGTTTATTTTACGGCGAATTTATTAGATACTTAAAAGACGATATCTCAAAAAAAACAAAGACATATAAAAAATTAATATTAAAAAGAAAAAGTAGTACTTTATGATTCTAATAAATTCGCGGTAAAAAAAGGCAAAATGTAGCGAAAAATCGGGGTTCTTTTGCATTTAAAGCGAAAATGCTTTATTAATGAATTTTAACGGACGATTTCTCCAAAATCTAATAATATATTTAAAAGATTAAACCTGAATTTGAGGGCAATATGTAGCACTTTTAGATGGCATAAAAATAATTTTGTGAATAAAGCTTAATACGCGATGTTACAGCGTCCCGAAACCAGTTTTTTTTTTACTTTAAGTTAAGACATGTCGAAATCCTGATGCGATGGAGAAATTCCTTGGTCGGGTACCAGATTACGGCATTCGTGCTCGAGCAAACCCATTCGAAAACTGTAGTTTAAATGGGTAACTACCCTGCGGCGGTTCATTGTGAAAGGAACCGGTCACGTCATTAGTTTTTTTATATGAAGAGGACCGGTCACTTTAACATGGGCTTGTCATATTGCCCTCAGTGACATGTCATAGGACTGGTCTAAAAGATCATGTCACACAACTAACCCCAAAGAACATATCACAGAAACAGTGCAAAAGAACATGTCATGAATTTTAAACCGGTCACGTGAAAGGATTTTAGAAACCGGTCCTCTTTTCACCTATCTCGTGATATGTATTTTCGGAACCGGTCCAGTTTTCACCTATCACAGTGCAGGTCCCAATTCCCAACTGACCTCTTTTTTCCCGCAGGGTACAAATATACTAATAATGAAAACTTACTTTTATTTTCAATCTGGACCGAATCCCCTGATCGAGATGATTTTGTTTAAACGTTTTATTTTTAATTATCAAAAATTAATTTCCATAGAAAAATTACAATCATGGATGCCATAATTCGACCCCAGATTCAGATTTGAAAACCTTTACAAAAGCTTACTCTAGTTTTTAACATTTTTCAAATGTCCCCAAAATTAAGTTTTTGCACTTTTACGTTAGAATATCTCGAAAACCTAACGTAATAGAGATTCAGCACGTCTAAAACCTTCGGAAAAGTATAGTCTGATTCTTGGTTGGAAAACCTTGTAGGTCTGTAGTATTTATAAGTTTCAGAACCAGGAACTCTAGCAAAACTCCCAAGATTTGTAGTCGGCATCCTCAAAATTTAAGCATTTTTTGTAATTATGGAAACCCCCTATTAAACGAAGAATTTGCCAGTGAAGTGTTTACTGTTTAAACGGGGTTAGCAAATAAAACAAAAAATATCGTAACTAATTTAAAACTTTTTGAAATGACTACCATTTTACTTTGCTGATTGTGAGGCAAAAAAATATATAAAATAATTTGTTTTATATTGCATTTTAATTTCATCTTTGTAAATTTGTTAAAAAAATATTTATTTTATTTTATTTCGTTTTATTTTTGTCCTACAATTAGCAAAAGTAAAATTGTAGTCAATATACATTTATAAAATTAACTGCAATTACAGTTTAAAAAGTTTGCACCGCAATTGAATTTAAAATTAACAGTTATTTTAATTACATGAACAGTTAAAAAAAAACTGATTTGTTAGTAATTTTAAATAAAATTGCAGTGTACACTTGTTTTAACTGAAATTGCATTAATTTTAGCCACATAATTCTCAGTGTATATTTGAGCTTAAATTATTTGATTTTGTTATAACTTTTTGCAAAATTATGCGATTTCTGGTTTTTCTTTTTTTTTTTTGGTCATACATTTTATTTTTTTCTACATTCTTATAACAGGATTAGGGTTTGATATTAAGGATTTTAGTTCTAGTAGCAAAAACTAAATAAATAAATAAATAAATGAAAAAATATGGTCGAGAAATTATTATACTTCAAATGTTCTTACTAATGGTTCAAAAACGTTTGTTAGAAAATTAAGATAAATGTTTGAACAAATACCATATATTTTAACCTGCTAAGCAGTAAAAAAAAAACATAAAAACGGAATAAAAAATGAGGATTTATTCATAATAAATGATATTAAATTGAAATGTTAGCACAAACAATTTGTTAGAGTGGTCTATAATACTAATAAACTCTACTTATACATTTAATCATGATTTCGTAAATATAAAACAAGCATATTCGTTTGTTTTTTTATTAGGAAATTTTTCAAAAGTTTTTGAACAAAAAACTCATATTTTTTGTAAACAAAAATCCTATAAATTTTTTAAACTAGTTTTAGTTTTTATAAAGTTTTTTTGTTTCCTTTTTATTAAAGTTGTTAAACTGAATTATTGAAAATAAATTTTTTTCTTTAATTGATGAAAAGTTTTTACTGTTTTTATTTACAATAAAAAAATAGTTAAAAAACTGCATTATATATGAAATAGTTTCATGATTATTGGTTGAATATTAAAATGATTTTTTAGTGGCGAATTTTACATTTCACTCGAAATCTAATTAAAAGTGGATTTTGATAGATAAAATTCAGACTGTGACTTCAAAAAACCACTTGTATATACTGGCATCCTCTTTTAATACAGGGTTCCATTGTTTTAAAGGTTTTTTTTTCGATCATTAGATCCTTGTTGAACTTTTTGATCACACTGAAAACACATTCAGTGGTCACGTGTTCGTACTTCTCTTGCAATTTTTTTTTTATAAGTCCAAAATGTATTATTTTTCAATAGATTGTATAATTTTCTTGTGCACTTGTCTTTCATTCTAAATTGTGAAGTAATAAACCAATCGAATTTGACAAACTTATAGATTTTTAAATCTGAAATATTTCTCAAATATATATACATATACTGATCAAAAAAAAAAAAAAAATCTATATATTGTAGTAAAAGCTATTAAAAAATGTGTGTTACACTTTTTAATGGCGCAGTCCTTATATTTTTTTTATGATTTTTACATTAGGTCAAAAAGATGTAATTTTTTGACCTCATTTCAGTTTCTTCATATTGTTAATTGCAGCCATTAAAATGCACCCATTTTTAAAACCATAAAATTTTAAAAATTTGTGGCCAATTTTTAGAACTATAAAATTTTCAAAATGTCTGATTCACGGTTTTTAGTTTTTCTAAAAAATTTAATAAAGTCCTTAAAGTACTTACGATTTACGATGTAGTTGGATTGAGTATTCTGTATCTCCAGCACCGCGACCAAGTAGATCTATTGTGCACCCTCCAATATTTTCCTCAGTTGTTCTCCAGTACAGCCTTGAGTAGCAGTACAATGTTCTTCACTTCCAGTTTCTTGTATTGTTCCTACATAATATCAGGTCTGCCAAATGTGATAAATCGTGGATATGCAAAGGCAGGACATTAAGCCATTACATGCTCCATGGTCTTCTCATCCTCCATACGATATCTGCATGTCGCATCTCGATCATGTTCCATTTTGTTTAGGATGTAATTACATGGATAGTGACTGAGGACTGAGTGCTTCGCATAGGAGTCTTAGATTTAGTCTGTTCATCTCAAGGGCTTCTCTTCTCCTCTTTTCATTTCGTGAAACCAAATTGAGGACTCGGGCCTAAAAATGGCAGTTCATGTCCCATTTTGTTTAGGATGTAATTACATGGAAAGTGTCCTTTGAGTGTTCCGCATAATGAGTCTTGGATTTGGTTTCTTCATCTGAAGGGCTTCTCTGCTTCTCTTTTCATTGTATGATACGAACTTCTTTGAATGTTTCAGTGGTTTCTGTTTGTTCTAATATCCAATGGATTTGGTCTTGATCAGATCCGATATCATATTTGTGATGTCCTTTTTTTTGTGAAACCAAATTGAGGACTCGAGCCTATAAATGGCAGTTCCGCACCTAGTCTCGCTTGTTCATCAGCCTTTTCATTGCCTTCATGCCCACTGTGACCGGGCACCCAAATAAGTGTTACATTATTATTGGTCGCCAGTTGGTTGAGGGCTTTATGGCATTCTAGCACTAATCTATGGTGATAGATGGGTTTTTTTCAGGGCCTTTATTACAGCCTAGCTGTTCTCGAAAGATTCCTTACCAGAAGTTCGGTCGTTGCTGTATAGATAGCATATAATTCTGCAGTAAATCTAGTTGAATCTTTGCCCAGTGGTATGTGAAATCTGCACCTAGGTCCGTATTCACCGGCTCCAACTCCGCTAGAAGTTTTGGATCCGTCAGCATACCACTTCTGTGCATATTCCTTCAACCATGGGGGATCAAGTTCCAAGTCTTCTCTTGTTGGGATTTGAACTTTGTATTCACTTCCTAGTTCAATCACTGGATTTATTTTATCACTACATAGTGTCATGTTCTTTATGGAACTGGCCTCGTTAAGGATATTCAGATGGCCTTTATGGTTACCTTCTTTGAACTTAGTTTGTGGAGTTCGATTGCTTGCTTCATAGCTTCTCCCTGTATCACGAGGTGCAAAGTACTTAACTTCGTAGAGCCACAATTGATTACCCATGTAAAAATCGAAATACATATGAACATACATGGTCATACATGAGCCTGTGTATGATCATACATGGTCATATACGTCCATACATGGTGCAATATATATGTAAAAATCGAAATATATATGAATATATATCGACTTGTATATGATCATATATGACAATACATACTTCCAATATATGATCATACATACATTATCTTATATATTATCATATATCTTTGGATCCCAATATGATTATATATGTTCATATATTATTCATGTATGCTCATATATGAACATATACGGTCATATACGCTAAAATTTCGGATCCGAAGATATATGGAAATATATGAGATTATGTATGGTCATATATTGAACTATGCATGGACGTATAGGGTCATGTATGGTCATATATTGAACTATGCATGTGCGTATATGGTCATGCATGCCCAAGTATGTTCATGTATCACCCGATGTATGATCATATATGCTCATATATATTTTGATATTTACATGGCATTACATGACCATATATCTTTGGATCCGAAATTTGAAGGTATATGGCCGTATATGGTTTTATATGATCATATATGACCATATACCTTCAAATTTCAAATCCGAAGATACAGGTTGGTTGAAAAGTTCCTGCGCTCGAAATGAAAGAATACTGTTTTTGTTACGAAATATTTTTTTTATTCAATATAATCTCCTAGAAGCTCAATACACTTGTTCCAATGATCTTCCAATAATTTTATCCCATCCTTATAATGGTTTTCCGGAAGCTCTGCAAAATAACCGTCTACGGCTGCTATGGCCTCTTCATTCGACGAAAAATGCTTTCCACGAACTAATTGTTTGAGATTTCTGAAGAGATAGTAGTCACTGGGAGCCAAATCTGCTGAATACGGTGAATGTTCAAGCAATTCGTACTTTAATTCTTTGAATTTAGCCATCGTCAAAACACTTTTGTGAGCAGGTGCATTGTCTTGATGAAAAATGATTTTTTTCTTCTTTAAACCAGGTCTTTTCTCACGAATTTTTTCATCCAGCTGATCCAAAAGGCTGCAATAATATTCAGAGTTTATTGTTTTACCTTTCTGAAGATAATCAATCAACAAAAATCCTTTTGCATCCCAAAAAACTGATGCCATAACCTTCTTTGCTGATCGTTGTGACTTCACCTGCTTTGGAGCTGAACAACCAGCTTCAGTCCACTGTAAACGTTCTTGTTTCAATTTAGGATCATGGTGGTAGATCCAAGTCTCATCCAAGGCACTAATTTTCCAAACAGTTTTTTCATACGTAATTATTCATGTAAAATATGGAGTACCCGTTCGTCTGAGATGCCTATGGCATTAGCAATTTCACGCTTAGTCAAACTTGGATCTTCACTAACCATATTATGTACCTGCTCAATGATTTCTGCTGTGGTTGCAGTTTTTGGTCGTCCTTCGCGTGGATAGTTTTCAAGGCTGGTACGACCACGTTTAAATTCACCAGCCCAAAATTCAACGGTGCGTTTTGAAGGTGAGGACTCCTTATACACTTCTAACAAGTGTTCATAAATTTCCTTTGCTTTTAAACCAATCAAAACAAAGAATCTAATGACTGCACGATATTCAATTTTTTTCCATATTAAAAAAAATCAATGATATGTCAACTTCAAATGGCTTGTAAACAAAGAAAGAATTGACAGAATGACTTGCAACTTTGCATGTGTTCTCAGGACAGTTATACCAACTTGAGAAAAAAAAATTTAGAGCTAGGAGTGCCATCTCTTGGTGAGCGCAGGAACTTTTCAACCAACCTGTATATAATTACATATGGGATCATGTATGGTCATATATTTAATCATGCCTTGTCGATATGAAAATTTTATATCATTTGGGAATTTAAATTTTCAAAATGGGGATTTGATTGTACATAAATTTGTTTCTGGTAGCACTGTGTAAAAGTTTATTGCTATTAGTATAAAAAATAGTAAAGCATACTATAGGGATTTAAAAAAAAATGTACATATGAATATGCAGATATGTTTAACTAACTTATGATTTGCTAATTTTATTAACTCAGGATTTCCCATAAAAAAAAATCTTAACTTCTTGTATTTGTATATAAAAAATAGGCGATTATGGGCCGATAACACAACGTCTCGTTAATATTTTATCATTAATTAAATTCGAATTTTATATAGTAAGCAACAACAAATATGTAGCTAACTAAATATTGTGTTAATGGGGCTAAGATTAATAACTAATAGTAGTTGGTATTATTTAGTATTTAACTTCACAAAAATATATATTTAAATCCAGGAAAAAAAAACTACTAATTGATGTAATAAATCTACAAATTACATACATTACATCCATAAATATTAAATAATATATCAAGGATAAGAATTATTATGTTGTTTTTCCAACACTTGTAGTGTAATTTAACAAACGAAAAGAAACGGAAATGAAATATAACAAAACCCGAGTTTTTAATGATCCCATTCGTTAGAATAACAATAATAACAAGGAATATTAAACTCGACTGGTATTTATTAACACAAATATACAAAGTACAATTCATATTTCATACTCATTCCTGCAATTTATACAATACATTCTTTTTATTGTTAAAAAAAAGGGCGCTGAAAAAAAAAGTTAGAAATTCCTTTATTCCTTAAACGTTTCATTCATATACACGATGCTGGGCTATTTGAAAAATAACAACGATGAGCGAAATAACAAATGGATAGTAGAAAATTGATATTATTTTATACCCAACGTTTACGTTACAAATGTTGTTACAAAATTTCGCAATTTTAATTGTTTGCCTGAAGCAAAATTATTGCTGTCAATACCATTTATCCGATAGTTTACCAACCATTGCTAAAATAAGCAAAAAGTTTAGTATAAATTTTAAATTTGAGGATTTCCTAATGCTGTTGAAAAGTTTCCGTTAAACATTTATTATCGAAATAATGATTAACAGGAATGGTGGTGTTGTTGTTGTTAGTTTTCTATTTGTGTGGAACAAATGTTGTGTTAGTTGTTTGGGAAGGATGGAGTAGTATTAAATGGTTGAACATAATTAAAAGAAAATAATTAGGAATTTCAATTACTATAAAGAAAATATTTTCTTAAATAAAGATCAAGGTTGTATAGCTTTTAAAATAAACACTTTTTTTTTTGTAAAATACTCCTGATTAACTGTTTTAGTTAAGAGCTTTAATATATTTTCTTAAAAATCACGAATATTGTGTAGCCGTGTAAAAAGATTGTTTCAAATCAAATCTGCTTTAAATTAATAAGATATGATTGAATTTCATTAGATCTGGTGCCAGAACTGATCATATATGATAACATATGTTATAAACTTTGTGACAGATCAGATCTGATCAGATCTAGTTCCAGATTTGTTCATATCTAAAAGAATCTAGAAAATTAGTGATTTTTGTCTCCAGATGTGAGCAGATCCGGTCATATGGCATCATATATGGTGACAGATCTATTCATATCTCATATCTAGTACCAGATTGCAACCATTTAAACCGTTTTCAAAGACATCGATATAAAAATAAAGTTGTTTCGTAATTTAATTTGAATCTGGGGTTAAATCACAGCATTCATGATCGATTGAATTTATTCGATCATGACGGAAAATACCTACTTAGACCTTTATTTCTAATCCCTGATAAAGAAAATTCCGTTTAAATGTTTTATTTTAAGAAATAAAAAATAATTTCTGTCAAAGAATTACGATCACAAATGCGCCAGATCTGCCTAGATCTGTTAATTTTTCACCGGTAATTACAATTTTTTTAAAGCTTGGTTAAATACTATATTTTGATATTCGTAACCGTTCGGCTTTACTACTAAGTGAGTACAAAAGCGCACAAAAAATTCATAAATTTGAGGCATGTTTCTATACAAAAACCAAAATATGATCAGTGATTTTTTACAAATTAAATGGACACATAAATCTTGTATGGGGGCATACATATATAAATCATACATGCTTATCGATATTAACCTATTATAATCAAGATTTTGACGTGATATAATAAAAGCTTTTTTTTAATAAACAATTTTTAAAAAAGCTTCGCGGAAAAATGTTCTTTTCTAAAGCTTTCATTTAAAACAAAAATTTTTCATTAGAATTTGTGCATTATTACAGAGATAAATTTAGAAATATGTTAAAGCTTTTTAATAAAATTTTAATTGAATCCCAAAAAAGCATTTTTGCTGGAATTAAAGCTAAAATCTAGTGTTATTCAATTCATGCTTTCCAATTTTAAGCCTTGATTTATACTTTAATTGCACATTAATTCAATAGCATATTCCAGCAAAATGAACACTGGAATTCAAGTCGAACATTACAGTGAGAATATCATAGTTCAATTCAAGTTCAAACAACGTAATAATAACACTTGTGTTCAAGCCCTAACTGCGAGTTTAAACAAAACCATAAAAAACACGGTAGTGATTGGTTTTGTTACAATTTATTAACATACATACTTTTTTAAAATATTACTTTTTTTATTTTTAATCCTGATTTTTTGACTTCCAATGGGTTTTCTACTAATACTTTTTTTTTATTTTGAAGCTTAGAATTTTTCTGACACAGGACACAGTTAAATCCATGGAAAAAATTAAGATTTTATAAAAATCTTCACAGGAAAATTGTAAATTTGAACAAATGTTTTTATTTTAAAATATTGACAATTAACGAAAAATATGAAACAAATTAATTTTATTTGTACGAACTTGATTTTGACTGTAAAAAAAAAAAAAACACTTAAAATAAAGCACAATACAAGCAATATTTAAAGCACTTGAATTTTTAACATTTCAATGTTTATTGGGATTACGGTTGTTAACTTTCTTAGATTATATCGATTGTGAAATACATTTGAGCTTTTTGATAACTCTTTAATTGAGCTTTTGTTTAGTTTTTAACTTTTTGATAAAACTCTAGTTGAATTAATGTTGTTTATTTTCTTAGATTATATCGATTTTAAAATACCTTTGAGCTTTTTTCAGATTTTCGATAAAACTTTAATTAAATTAATGTTGTAAATATTCTTAGATTCGAAATATGTACCTTGGAGCTTTTCTTTAGCTATTTAGCTTTTTATAAAACTTTAGTTAAATTAATGTTGTTAATTTTCTAAAAGTATATCGATTTTGAATTACCTTTGAGCTTTTTTTAGATTTTTGATAAAGCTTTGAGCTTTTGTTTAGCTTTTTAGATTTTCGATAAAACTTTAATTGAATAAATGCTTTTCTTTTTTTAGATTATATCGATTTTGAAATAGCTTTGAGCTTTTGTTTAGCTTTTTAGATTTTCGATAAAACGTTAATTGAATTAATGTTGATTATATAGATTTTGAAATGCCGTTTAGCTTTTGTTCAGCTTTTTGATAAAACTCTAGTTGAATTAATGTTGTTCATTTTCTTAGATTATATCGATTTTGAAATACCTTTGAGCTTTTTTTTTTTTGAAAAATATCTTATAGTCTTTATAAAAAAAAAACAAGATTATCAACTACTACAAAATCCCAACATATCTTTAAATTTTCATCACTTGAAAAGCTTTTCTAACACAAAAGATATTTTTAGCCAAAAAAAGAAATTAAATCAATTTTTGTTTACAATTGTTTTTATTAAAATTTTTCTTTGTTTAATTTTCCATAAAAAAAATCAAAAGATATGCAGAATAAATGTGTTTTTTTTACTTAATGCCTTAAACCTAAAACTATATTTAAAATAAATTTTTAAAAAAGTGCGAAATATTCATATATTAAACATTTATTAAATCAATTGACCAAACGATATTTGATGGCACGTAAGATGGGATATTTATCACCGGTACACAGGCCACGGAAATCATCATAAGATAAATCGTATAAAGCTACACCACCCAAGTTGTGATTTTTGACATAACCAGCCTTTTCAGCAGCTGTATCGGGATCTTCATAGGCTACCCAAATACCATTTTTACCCTTTTTATCGGCAGGTCTATAAGCATAAACACCATTCTTACGTTGGGGATCCAAGACCTTTTGCAAAGGAGCATCAGCACCCTTGGCATACATATTGTTGGCATTGGGTAAGAGAGAACAAGTCTCTTGCCAACTATACAAACCAAGAGTTTGAGTATTAACGCCAACGGGAGCATCATTTTCTACCTTGGAAATGGGTGGAACACCAGTCTCACCAGAATCTTCAGTCATTTTCCAGGGACGACCATAAGCGCTAACACCTAAATTAATTTTAGAAGCAGGGCAACCTTGACGCAACCAAAATTGCACTTGATAATCAACACTAAATTCGGGATTACGTTCAGCCAAGGGATATAGAGGAGCTGTTAAATCGGCTAATTCGGGATTACGTTCGGGTGTGGCCCAATCAAAAGCAGCCAAATTAACAAAATCAACATAGTTGACAATAGCTGGGACATCGTAGAATACTGAAAGCAGAAAATTGTGAAACTTTGCAGGCATTTGTTATTCTAACTAAGAACTTACATGATGAATTTACATTTGGCAATACAGTAGCCGACAACAAATAATTATCCGGTCTCAATTCATTTTTCAAATCACGCATAAATGCTGTAAATTGTTCTTTATGCATTTCTGAATTTTCATCCACAATATGGTCGCCAGAGAATACCTTTTTGAAACCCTTCCAGAAACTACCAATACCACTATGTACTTTTTTAGGTTTATTCTTTGGGAATTGCCAGGCTATGTCTATACCATCGAAACCATAAGTTTTGACTAAAGCATAGGCGGTATTAATAAAACGCATACGTCCAGTAGGATTTTCCAATAATGTCAAATATTTATTTGGCAAATCCTTAGCATCTTCACCAGTTTCAATATCCTTATCACCACCAAAACTTAATAAGACCTTAATATTGGGATATTTACGCTTTAGACGTGTAACGGTACGATAAAGACCCTTGCCCAAATCTAAGTCCAAATTCTGATTGGTACTAAGAGCTTTGAAGGAATCACGTTCAATACCGGCATAGCCATAGATGAGATAATTACAGAATTGCAAGGCCGGTTCCAAATCATCGACAATTAATTTAGCTAAGCCTGGAAATGAAAAAAAAGGATAATGTAATTAATTTGGGGGGTTTAATTTCTAAATTTTGGTTAAGTGTTGCTTTATTTCTATACAAATTGTTTTTGTTTATTGTCAAAAAAAAATCATAAAAAATTCACTCCAGCTTTCTTTTAAATAAAAGTTATATTTTTATAAAATAGCTTATATGAAAAGTTTTCATATATTTTCTTAAGCTATCATCTCTCTCTCGTTAGTCGTGGTTTGACAGATATATTCAAGTCCACTTCTAATGTTTTAAGCTTTATTTTGGTATGAAACTAAATTTTAGAAATACAAATTATTAATTTAAAAAAATTTGAATTTTCGTTTCATACCGATACCTAGCATAAGTCACTTAAGCCAATTGTAGTTGGGCTTTTAGGAAATCTCAAGAATAGTTTATAGAAAATTATCTTCGAGACTATAAAAGCTAAAATATGTTAAAAATTTAAATTCAAAAGAAATTTTCAGTAAAATAAAAAAAAAATATTCACAAAGTAAACAAAAAAATATAAGATGGGACAAAAAGTATCACTCTTTTGGAAAGTGCTGTCATTTTTGCAAATGGCACCGTATGTCAATTTGGTTCTTTTTTTCTTGAAGTAGATACGTGTGAATTTTACGGTGAGAAACAATGAATCGCTTATACGCCTAAAGCTGTAAGATTTTGTAACTTGACGACGAAGTGGACAACTTTCCACCAAAATTTTTCTTGAGCGAAGAGTCTCAATTTTATCTCAGCGGTCACGTGAATAAGTAAAATTCTTGGTTCTCGAGTACGGAAAATCCACGCATAATTCATAAAGCACCATTAATCTCTCAAAGTCACCATGTGGCGCGCAGTTACGTCGTAAAATTAGATTGAGCTTTTATTTTTCGAAGGAGCCGAAGTTAAAGCTATTACAGTGAAAAGCCATCGCTATAGTGTCATGCTGGCAAAATTTTTCCTATAGGAAGTTGACGAATTGGGTTTGGAGGACTTGTGATGGTTCCAACAGGACGGTGTCAGTTGTCAAACTTTACGCAACATAATGCTTATTTTAAAGAATACCTTTCCAGCGCGTGTAATCACTAGTTTCAGTGATTTGATTGTCGCGGAATTTTTCCTCTAGGGATATTAAGTTTTTTTGGTGTACGCGAACAAGCCCCGCACCTTGAAGGAGTTCAATAACAACATTCGAGCCGAAATTGACAACGTGCCACCAAAAGGCTGTTGTGGTGTAATGGTTAGCTCGTTGGACTGTTACACAGAATGTTGTGGGTTCGATTACCGGCACAGGCAACATCAATTTAGAAATATTATATGTATGACTTTTCTATTGCTCATAAATATCGTAACGTCCTTCTTCGGTGTGCCCATAGCACTAAACCCCACCGAAGTGGGGTTATGATCTAAAAAGCTTCAAGAATTTCACCAACTCTCCACCAGATGGCGAACAATAACTATTCTAAAATGTATTATCCCGTGCAATTACAGTGCTGCCTTTCAGCTTTCAAATCCTTTCCCTTTCCGAAGAAAGCAACACATTAGTTGGAAGAACTTCCTAAGAGGTGTTTCTCTTACAAAGAAAATTTTGCACACAGTTATGCAAAATGTAATCAAAAGAGCCTTAATTTGCATCAACCCCGACGGGGCGACCATTTATCGGACATAATTTTGCAAGCTATATGTGCCGTTGCGCCGTCCTCTTGGGACCACAGTCACAATTCATTAATTTGCGGCAATAAAACCTCACTGATCATGGTGCTATATCGCTCACTAGTCACAGTAACCGTGTTACCCACGACGTCCTCGTAGAAATAAGGCGTTTTTACATCTACGGCGTAAATGGCGCAACATGCAGTGACTTTGAGTGGGTGTAATGGTTGTTCGCTTATGGTACATAAAACGCATATTTTATTTGTTTATGTACACTCAGAAAAAAATATTTGAGAAACAGAAACCGCATTAAATCAAATAGACAGTTTTGAAATCAAACTAAGTTTGTTTACATTTTAATTTAAATGTGTTTCTACTTATTTTGTAAAACGGGAAACAAAATTTAAATTGCTGACATATTAATTTAAATACGAAAAAGATCATTTTAACTAGAATCATTTTACTTTAATAAAATTCATACTCAATTTAAAAATGTTGGCAAAAAAATAAGAATTTAATTTAAAATGATGTAATATTAAATTTAATTATGATTTTTTTCTCTCTTGTGTATCCGTTCACATGAAAATGTGCCTCGTCGCTCATGATAAATTTAAAGAGAAAATCGTACACTGTAAAAAAGTCACGAGTATTCCGCTTTCTTCTCGACGGGTATTCTGTATTAAAGCAAAACTGACAATTGCCTTCATTTGCAAAATTTATAGTATCTTCCGATAGGGTAATACATTTTGGTCCACCTTGTAGAACACTATAGCAACAACAAAATATAGAGCTTATCGTTAACAAAATACACTTTCATAGAATTACTTATTTTAAACGCAAATATTTTCATAGTCCATGCCGGCCTTCAAAATAAAAACCTTCTTATGGCAGAGGCCACAACTTGTATTATTTCATTTTTAATATTTAAACAAATTCCACCGAATGATCTCATTTATTTCCGGCAAAATTGTTTAAATTTTTAATAAGATTCTTAATTTACTTATCAGTTTCATGAATATTATTTTTCATACAATTTATTTTAGTTTATAACAAATTGTATCACTTTCTGTTAAATACAGTTTTTGTAACCGGCTTTTTGTTTTATATGACGCTGTATATTAAAATGTCTCTGTGTGAATGCATTTTGATGATTTTTCATCTTAATAATTAGTATCAATTAACACAATTTTGTCTCTACACTTTTGTTTAATTTTAATTCACTTTAATTTTGTTTTTTTTTTTTGCTGTAAATATGTATTACGCAACATTTTTAAAAATTCTTATCAATTTCGGGAAAAAAATAACATAAATTTAAATTTATACGGAAGACACGTTGTTTGTTGCTTACTCCACTTACCTTCTTTTATAAAACTAGAAGAATCATAGTAACAGACCATATGTTTTTGTGGCCCAGTAGGAGTAGTGGCTGGTCCAACCTTATTTGCAACAACTGAGGCCACCACTATGAATAATACAGAAAATACAATTGAAAATTGCATTTTCAATTTTATATATCACTCTAACTTTTGGTATAGAAAATCTTTAGCAATCAATTGTAAATTATAATAATGTTGTTGAGACAACAACGATGTTATACGTTTGGCGTTTTACCTAAGACTGATTTGATTATAAAGTTTTAAGTTTAAGCAGCAACAATAAAAAAAATCATAACCAGACTTGAGAGGCTATGATGAGAGATTATACCGAAGATTGAAGGCCGCTTGAAAACGAAATCAATGGAGATTTTATAATTTTTATTGTTTTCTTTTTGTGCTTTTTCTTCTATAATCCATATTCAAATTTAACCAAGTGATAGTGATGGTAACGTGAGTGAATAATTTTTAAACTTACAAATAATTAATTTCAATCTAATTTTTTCATTTTCCTATTGGTTTTGTTATAGAATTTGTTTTTTTTATCTAAGGTGAGAGTTTCGAAGAAATTAATTCTTTAATTTATTTTGTTTGGAACTGAATTTATATTCTGGAAATGAATTTACTAAACCAATTTTAGAAATTAAATGAATTCGATTATTTATCAAGGAATCACGCAGAGAAAAAACATGGTTTCAATACTATGTTGTGCTTGCTGCAATCGGGTATGCTTGTCACAACCAAGTTATTGGTTCCCTAACCATCAACATGGTCGCTTCCATAATTATTTAGTTAATATTGTACTATTTTATGATTGGCACCTTCTATTTGATATCATGATTGGCTGGTGACAAAAATTCTGACTATGAAAAAATATGATAATTATGCAACGATAAACTGCAACAATCAATAAATAATTATACAATCAAAGAAAGAAAAGTTCTTAAAGTCTATGATTTGTTCCTTAACAATTTTTCTTCAAAAAGTCCTTAATATTAATTTTTTTTAGAAAAAACATTTCTAAAGGAAATATTCTCAAATTTAAAGAGCTTTTTCATAGTTTCTAAGAACTTTTCCTTTAAGAAATTTTCTTAGATAATGGATCATATAATGATAATCCAGGAATCATAATATAGTTATAAGAGACTAAAATATTTATCATATTTTGAACATACTATGATTATGTGCGATCATATTGTGATAAATTCATTATAACATGTTTATTTAGGATTATATTGTGGTAGGGACCATATCGTAAAAATATGGTTACTTATTTTCATATGATAACAATAATATAGTACGATTATGGTTGGCACAACCATAAACCCATAAATATATGATGCTCTTCGAATATCATTGACCCAACCATGTTTTTTCTTTGCGTGATTCGATTTATTATAAAGGAATTTATTATTTTTAGATTCTTTTATAAAAAAAATTAAAACTTCCGCGATAAATGCCAGGTTGATGTAGGAATTTTTCTCTAACACAGCTCCAAATTTAATAAGGGATAATATGATTCCCCCTAAAAATATTTCTAAATCTTTGGCCAAGGGTCAGTATTATCCCAGCAAAAACAGACATTACCAAGTAATTAAGGGAGTAAGTAGCACACAAATAGTTTCATTAGTTACCAGGCTATTTACTCGCTTTATTACTTTTGTTCGCGATGTCCCAAAACTCATGGGTGGTCATTACCCTCTCGCTTACAAAAAAAGTGAGAAAAATAAATTACCAATATGGTTACTTATAGTGAAAAAATAAGTGGTTACCTATAATAATTAAGTAAGTAATTGTTCTTAATAAAACAATAGTGTACCTTAATCAAGTAAAATTTTCTTACTTAAAGAAATCGACAAGAATAATTTGTATTTAAATTATAAAAAATTTTTAAAATATCAACTTTTTGAACTAAAAAATTTAAGTTCATAATTCAATGTTATATCTTATATAAAGTCTTTTTTGTGTACATATAAGTACTTATTTCACCCATTATCAGTAGGTCATTATTTTGTTGTTTCAAGTAATGAAAAAAGTAACTACCTATCATTACACGGTAATCTACACAGTAACGACCTGTCATTACCATGTTTTTACTGGAATAGTCAGAACTTAAGTAAGATTTTTTTGCTCAAATTTTACTTAAGTAAGAAATTTAGTTTGAAAATTTCTTGGACTGTTACACAAAACGTTGCGGGTTCGATCCCCCAGTGACGGCATCAATTTAGAAATATAATATGTGAGAGGTTTTTTTCTATCCCTCATACATATCGCAACCTCCTCCTTCGGTGTTCCCATAGCAATTAACCCCACCGACGTAAAATAACATAACAGTGCTATGAACTAAAAAGCTTCAAAATTTTCGCCAATTCTCCATCAGACGGCGGGCACTAACTGTTCTAAGATTTTTCATCCCGCAATTACAGTGTTGCAATATTGAAGCCCTTCACCTTTCATCTGTACTCTATCCCCTATCCTACAAAAAGCAACACATTAATTAGTAGGAATAATTTCCTGAGTGTTGCTTCTTTAAAACAAAAAAAATTCTAGCCTAATACTGGCCCATAGTTTTTTATTCACTTGCTCATCCCCCCTAACATATAATTTGTAATGTTATCAGTATTTTTAAGAAAAAGTAGAGGGGATTTCATTTTTATGTCTATATAATCTGTTTAAATTTAATATATATTTTTTTTCTTACTCTGGCATTTTTAAGCAAAGCAAATATGGAATAGCACAAATCCATGATAAGTTATCAATATTTGTTATTGTTTTAGAATTCAATTATTTATTTATTTGTGTCACATACACAATTTAGTTGCTACTAGCAAGTACATGCTGTATTGTTGACCTCTTCTTATTCTTCTTCTTCTTGTTGTTCTACGAATTTCTTATAAAATTATCTTTAAACATTTGTTTGCACAAAATTTTTGTTTGGCTTAATGTTTATTTAGAATTTGATTATTTAATTTATAACAAATATAAATAACAACAATATTTGTATTCTGTGTGCAATTAAACAGAAATATTTCTGATTTTAGATGTATAATAAAATCTATGGACATTCACATTTTGTTAGTTACAAATTAGAAAATCTAAAAGAATTTCAATAAAATTCAATATATATATTTTTTTAAACACTCCAACAGCCCAAAATCACATTTAATCAATTGCTGCTGAAAAAATTTATATTTTGCTAACAAATTTCAGATTTTAGTTAATAAAGTTTATACACTCAGAATATTATGTAGTTAACTGTTTGTAGTTTAATAAAAAAGTTTTCCGTTCCATTTAAAAATAAAGGAAGATACATTTATTTTTCAAAGAAACATCTAAATTAACTTTTTTATACATTTATTCGAAATAATTTACTATCATTTACCGATTTTTTTCAGTTTCATTTATTTTTTTCATTTCTTTGAAATTTAATAAAAATTTACACACAAAACGGAAACTTGTGGTTTATTTGTGTCCGTAACAGTTATTACAAATTTAAATTTTGTTTGCTGTCTGTTTCAAAAAAAAAAATATTCAAAAAATTTCAATTTGTTTTTTTATTTAAATTGGTTGTATATATACAAAATTTTTCAATACAATTTACAAGAACTTCATAAACACACATACATATACAAATACATTCACACAAAAAGTGTTTAGAGCTTCATATGCATACATACATTTTGTATTGTACGAGTATAATTAAAAAAAAAAACAAAAAATACAAAAACGGAAATAATTTCAAATAAATGAAAAAAACATTTATTTTTTAAGGATTGGTGGGTAAAATTTTGACATTTGTTTTAACTGATTATATCAGTTGTTTCTTACGGATGTGTCAGTTGATTAATCAACATTTAAAAATAAATAACAAATGGCATTTAATTTAAATGAAAATTAAGTAGACCGGTTTTTAAATGAAATATCATTTCTTTTAAATGATATTTTCAGTTATTTTAACTTACAAACTTTTTTAAGTGTAGAAGTTCATTAGAGTGGACCGTAAATAAGCACAAATTAAAGAAAATGTTTTATTTACTACCAATATTTCGGGAATAGCAAATATTTTATTTATATTTCGGGAATATCAAATAATAACAAACATTTTAAAGTGAAAATGGCTTTATAGTTTTTCGAAATATTCCCCTTGATGATCAGATCAATACACTTTTGCATTCGTTCAAACCATTTAACATAGCAGTCTTTCCATTCCTCTTGAGACACCTCCCTAACATGGTTTTTGAACGCTTCAACTGATTCTTCGGCGCTCGTAAATCGTTGAACACGCATTTTACCTTTGATATTCGGCAACAAGAATAAGTCATTGGGTGCGAAATCAGGACTGTATGGAGGATGAGTCATCAATTCGATGTTTTGGCTGATCAAAAATTTACCTATTTTATGAGATGTGTCATAGTCATCGCATTGTCATGATGGAGAATAATTCGTCATCGGCGGTTGGTAGTACGAATTTTCCCGAAGACTTCCGGCAAACAAATGGTCATGTACCAGTCAGAATTGACCGTCCTACGTTGCTCAAGCGGAACAGTGCTTCGCTGTGCTTCTTCCACGAACAACTTTTGTTGGATTTAGCTCGTATTGGAATACCCACACGGTCGATTGCTATTTCGTTTTCGGCTCATACGCATATGTCCATGATTCGTCATCTGTCACGATTTTATACACGTGTTTTGAAGTACCACGGTCGAACTTTTTAATCATTTCCTTACACTAATCAACGCGAGCCTTTTTCCAACGAGAACAAATTTGTTTTACAACTAAGTGTTAGTGCAAAATTGAATGTATTGAAGTGGAGCTTAGGTGCAAGGATGCCTCTATATCACAATATGACACATGACAATCTTGCATTATCGGTTCACGCACTGCATCTATGGTTTGTGGCACAACAACCGATTTTGGAATTTGTCGGCGACCGAACTACGACCACGATTGAATTCACTTTCAATGGTGCTTTATCGCCATACAAAAAATTGAGTTCATCGACACATTCTTGTTGACCAATGAAAACCTCTTGAAATTTCCATTTATTGGCCAAATTGATTTTCTTAACCTACTGTCAACAAAACTAATAGGACTTGTACATAAAGACGTTGTGTGTCAAAAATGTTAAACTTTATTATGGTGATACCAGATTTTAGCTATTGACATTAGTGTTGCCAGTTCCCGAAATATAAATAGTTTTTTGTTAGTTTCGACTACCAAAACTTATTCGACTTACATGCCAAATATATATGATACCTTATATGAATTTTAAATGCTTTAAATAATTTGTATCATATGCTGGGAAGCGGTTCAAATTCTGGGAAGGGTCCTGTTTATTAATGGTGTAGGGTATCTCGTGGTCGGGCTTGACTATTTATAATTTTTGTTCTTTTTATCTAAATCATAAATTTTTCTAAATTTAGAATTTTCCCTCGTGTCTAAATCAATAACTTCTAATTCTAAAAATTTTAACCCACTCCTATGCGGAGTAAAAAAAAAATATATATATAAATACAGTAAGCTCTTGAAATTCAGAATTTAGGACTGAAAAGCGAATCGGATTTTCGTAATATTCGCATTACTGTATAAAGTATTATTTAAATAAATTTTGTTAAATAATGTTATTTTATATGATTTAACTCATTACCCGGTGTCGTCAGATGCAATCAGGTGATGTCAAACTGATTTTTTCTCAAGTAAAGACACTTAATTTTAATGTTATTGGGAGTATCATCCGATATCGTTGACATTGCAATCGGCTCTTGCCACAAAAATTTTTTTCACATCCAAAAACGTTTTTCATAACAAAATTTTTTTCACCGCGAAAATGTTTTCTTAATTTCAATTATTTTATTTTTTGTAACAAAACTAAAATTTTGTAAAGCCGAATTTAAAGCTTTTAATTGTTTAAATTTAGATTTATTTATATTTATTTAATCTGAAATCCTGTATTCTTCAGAAATTTATCATTATTCTTATTTTTTTTTTATACAAATAACGGCGGGGTATCTTCTGAGCCTTTACTTATTTTACTACCAAAAATTAACAATATAGATTGAATTGCAATCAATTCGCATTATAGAGATTTGCTAATAAGGATAAAAATGATGATCGTCTTAGCGCAAAGTCCGGATTATCAAACCTTTACTGTACATCAAATTTAAAAACTTTTTTTCATTTAAAATTCTACAAAAATTCTGATGAAAAAATAAAACAAAAAGAGCATCTACTATGAGTATTAAATGAGTTTGTAGAAAAATATTTATTTAAGGGCTAACACCTATTTAAAAGCATAAATATAAAATACTTTTAGTTAAATTTTTAATTTCTAAAATCTGCTGTCAATAAAGAAGATTCTTCGATATTATTAAAATCATTATTTTACTTGTAGAATGCAAACATAGTAACGTTAAATATATTTATGTTTGTCGGTGTAGAGTATGAAAACCCGGTTTCGGTTTTCTTCGAAAAATCGAATTTAAAAAAAACCGGTTTCGGTTTTTGCAGAAAAAACCGGTCAACCGGTTTTTCTTTTTTAATTTCTTTTTTAATTTGAATAAAAAGATTATATATTTTGTTAATTGTTTTAAATTCAAACAAAGAAAAAGAAATTTAATATATAAAGTAATAAAAATAAAAAAATACATTCTTTGAAAAAAAAATATTTTATAATATTTTTTTATTGTATTTCATTTCAACATTTTATTTATTTGGTTTTAATATTTTTTAATATAATATCTTAAAAATTAATATTATAAAACTATATTCATAACAAATGAATAGAGATCATTAAGTTTGTAAATTGGGTAAAATTAGGTACGTTAGTAATTTGAACGTTTAAAACGTTTGGCATTAAACAAGTTTTTTTAATATTACATTTTAAATATGTAAAAAGAAAATCTATTTTTCAGTTCTAAAATAATATTTAAGTAATAATATGCAATTTAAATGTTTCAAGACGATTTTTTTGTTTGCTTTTGATAAAGCTAGAAGTGGAAAATACTCTTTCACCAATAGTAGATGTTGGACAAATATATAAATTTTCCAACTTTTTAGTTCTTTTGTCGCATTTATCAAGATATATGAAATCATCATATAATGATGAATGATTTTGTACAGTCTCTTTTTTAGAATTTTGAATACTGTTTTTTGTGTTATTTAGTTTTGTGTTATTTAGATCAGAAATTAAACTATTTGAATTTGGAATATTCAAAGTTAAGTCTTCATCGGAATCTATCAGACTCACATCTAAATCTTCATAACCAAACGATTATAAGAGTGTTCGGAAAAAAAGAGACCAAGTAACCCAGTTGGTGATGTAATTAAAAAAACCGGTTAACCGAACAAAAAAGACCGGTTTCCGGTTTTCTTCGAATTTACAAAATATTCGAAACCGATCGGTTTTAAAAAAAAAAGAAACCGGTTGACCGGTTTTCGGTTTCGGTTTTTGAATACTCTATGTCGGTGGATGCATTTCACCCGATCCAAATATTTGTTTACAGGCGATCATATTATATGTGCAGGCAAACATATAATATAATTTAAAGAGTTTCTTAATAAACGTATATTTCAAGCAGTGCGTTATTTTTAGTGTGAATATATTGTCAATTTGAAGCTGCTGCTTTTCATCTAATATGTAAATTTTTTTTTGAAGAATATTTTTCTCTTTTCTTTCTTTGCACATTTCAGTAAATAATAAAAACTGAACCCAAATGAATATATTTTTAACCTTTTTACATACATAGGTGTTAGCCCTTAATAATGAACATTCTGAACATTTCGTTGCAAAAAATGGATTTATTTGTTCTGGAACAAATGAATACATTTTAAAACATTGAATCCATATGCAAATATTGCAAAAATGAGTATGTAGTAGTTGAAAATTAAATGTTAATATTAAATGGTATTTTTTCAAAAATTCTTGGTACATCATATCGTTTAATTTATTATGGTTTTTAAGGTATTTCAAAAGAATTTAAATGAAAGGTATTTATGTAGTTTTTAAATTGATATAAGTAAGAGTTTCATGTACATATAACTTATGTAACATATATAGAAAATATTTCCACAAAAAAGAGACCATTTAATAATTTAAATTTTTTACTAAAATGTCCTTTTTTTTAAAAAAGGTACTTTTTTAATAAAAGGTACTTTTTTAATAAAAGGTACTTTTTTAATAAAAGGTACTTTTTTAATAAAAGGTACTTTTTTAATAAAAGGTACTTTTTTAATAAAAGGTACTTTTTTAATAAAAGGTACTTTTTTAATAAAAGGTACTTTTTTAATAAAAGGTGCTTTTTTAATACAAGGTACTTTTTTAATAAAAGGTACTTTTTTAATAAAAGGTACTTTTTAAATAAAAGGTCCTTTTTTAAAAAAGGTACTTTCTTAATAAAAGGTACTTTTTTAATGAAAGGTACTTTTTTAATAAAAGGTACTTTTTTTATAAAAGGTACTTTGTTAATAAAAGATACTTTTTAATAAAAGCTACTTTTTTAATAAAAGGTACTTTTTTAATAAAAGGTACTTTTATAATAAAAGGTACTTTATTAATAAAAGGTACTTTTTTAATAAAAGGTACTTTTTTAATAAAAGGTACTTTTTTAATAAAAGGTACTTTTTTAATAAAAGGTACTTTTTTAATAAAAGGTACTTTTTTTAATAAAAGGTACTTTTTTAATAAAAGGTGCTTTTTTAATAAAAGGTACTTTTTTAATAAAAGGTACTTTTTTAATAAAAGGTACTTTTTTAATAAAAGGTACTTTTTAAATAAAAGGTCCTCTTTTAAAAAAGGTACTTTCTTAATAAAAGGTACTTTTTTAATAAAAGGTACTTTTTTAATAAAAGGTACTTTTTAAATAAAAGGTACTTTTTTAATAAAAGGTACTTTTTTAATAAAAGGTACTTTGTTAATAAAAGATACTTTTTAATAAAAGGTACTTTTTTAATAAAAGGTACTTTTTTAATAAAAGGTACTTTTTTAATAAAAGGTACTTTATTAATAAAAGGTACTTTTTTAATAAAAGGTACTTTTTAAATAAAAGGTACTTTTTTAATAAAAGGTACTTTTTTAATAAAAGAACTTTGTTAATAAAAGGTAATTTTTTAATAAAAGGTAATTTTTTATTAAAAGCTACTTTTTTAATAAAAGGTACTTTTTTACTAAAAGGTACTTTTTTAATTAAAGGTACTTTTTTATAAAAGTTATACATATTATATCATAGGCTCATACATCACAGAGAAAAACCCCCCCTTAGCCCCACCACAGGCCGGCTAAGCAGAAATATTTTGAGTCTGTCTCAATTCAAATTGGGGGAATATGTCGAATAATGCGGGACATACATAGTCTCCATTGTGGTTTGGGAATTATGACCGAAAATTTTTCGATCATAATCCCTAAATCCGATATGGATACAATGTCCGTGGAGGTGTCACCGACAAATTATTTTACTCCTTAGAAGGTTTTTATTCACAATTATTACATTTTCATAAATTAGTAGAAAAGCACCTTTAGAAAGTATAATTAAATTTTGTTTGCATTTGCTTTTACGAAAAAAGTTGGGTAAATTTGATTGGCCGAATTATTATAAAATTAGAGGATGCTTCACTCAGGGTTAGTTGAATAAAATGTTTCAATCGATTGCGGCTTAAAAACCTTTAACGCGTTTTAATACAAAAACCACCATGTTGTGGCTTGATAGGCATATACATTTTGTACTTCTGAAAATTATTTCAAATGACGCAAAACATTACAAAAAATATCTGTCACAAATGTGGTAATACTATTGTCAGTTCCAAAACCAACATTTATATAGTTAGAATAAAAAAGCCTTACGAAAAATTTTGAAATATTTAAACAACTTTTTTTTTCGGAAAATAATTTATTAAAATTAATGAAATTCTTTATAAATGTTTTTGAGACTAGAAAGTGGTTCTGAGTGGAATGGTGTACTTGGTCTGTGTCGACATCATTGTGCTTAATTTCCTCAGTCTGCGTTTATATGTAGTTAACTAAAATTTTGTTTTTGTTGTTTGTCACTCAGGAAGCTATAAAATTGTCATTTTGGAAATTTCTGACATGATGGGGGGGGGGGGGGGGGGGGGTAAATATTCATTAACAGAACATTTATTTCCTAAAGTTTTTCAAATCACAAATCAAATTTATATCACCTTTGACCTTTTAAAAATTTTACGTGTGATAGATATTTTTCATTGTACCATTATCATTATAATGATGCAAATCAAATTTTTGTAATTGGAAGACTTTCTTTTTTTTTAGTAGTTTTGGTACAGATATCATAGCGCATATCGTCGTCATCGTGTCCATCACATGGATAAAAAATAAATATGTTATAAAATATATCTGGTTACCGGTAAATAAAATTAAAATTGAAAAATAGTCATATTTGTTTGTACATACAAAGTATGTATGTACGTAAAATATATTATTTTAAAAATTTGCATAACATCAGCAAACAATTGAAATAAATTTTAGCGTTTATATTTATCTGGAGGGCTTATATTCTATAGGGGCCATCTGCGGTTTTCAAGAAAATTAAGAACTTTAAATATATATTTCTTGGAGTATGGGCTAATTCATTGATATGTAAAGGTACCTTTTGAAATACGATATACCTAATGAACGTGATAATAATGGGGCTTCAAAAGGGAAAAACGGCCTACCCATTACCGACGTGTTGACACGTTCTCTGATTCATGGGCCCATTCATATATTTTTAATATTTTCTATAGGAACGTAGTTAAAATGTGGGTTCAAAAGGGAAAAAACCTTCCCCATAACGCACTGCCCGAACCGCTTTGGCTGGAAATTCGAAATGTGTGATTCTTGCAGTATTAGCTAATTCATTGATAAAGTATTTTTCTTTGAAATTTTGCCGGGAACATTGTAAAAACAGGGGTTCAAAAGACGAAAAATTGGTAAAAAAAGTAATAAAAACTATTTTTCCGGACTAATAATATTTTCGCAGATAACCCTTATTGAATATATGTCCGCGACATATATATATTTTTTTAAGATAATAAATTATTGAGGCTATAAAATCAATCATTGAAATATTTAAAAATAAATTATCAACATATAAAGTGGTGTTAATTTGTTTAATACATAAATATTTATTTAAATTGATGGAAAGTTAAATAGTGGAGGAAAAAAGCAATTTAAAAGAAAGTTGTAGAAACATGTTGATTGGTCACTAAAAACAATTAAATTCGAGATTTTTTTTCTTAAATTTTGGAATTGCAAAACAAGAATATCTTTTTTTATAAATCATAAAATGTTCACATTTAAAAAAAAAATATACATAACATACCCATGTAAAAATCGAAATATATATGATAATACATGTGTTTGTATATGATCATACATGGTCATATACGTACATGAATGGTTCAATAAATGACCAAATCACATATATGACCATATATCTTCGGATCCTAAATTTGATGGTATATATGGCCTTATATGGTCATATATGCATATATAGAATAAGATATGCTTGTATATTTTTCCATATATGAGTACCTTTTCCATAAATTGAATATCATACCTCTATATATTAGATCTTTTTCCATATATGAAATCACATATACTTCCATATATGAACATATTTTAGCATATTGGTTATAATTATATAACATTGTAGTTCAAATATATAACTATGTATATATCCTTCTATATATAACACTTTATAAAATGTAACTTGTGACAGTACCCCATTACATGTAATTACATGTTTTTATATAATTGTATCTAATTGGATATAATAATATCACATACAAAATAATTTGGTACATTTGAATCAGTACAAAATTCGGATAATATAGTATCAAACTGCATCTTATTACATCAAATTAGATCTAAGAGTAATTGTATCAAATCAGATCCAATATGATAGATGTTATCATTTTTCAGATAAAAGAAAAATATAAAATACGGGTCGCAAAATATTTTTTTACATGAGCCCTCAAATTTCCGATCCGAAGATACATATATGAGGGCATATATGGCCATGTACTAACCAACAGGTTGGTTGAAAAGTTCCTGAAAAGTTCAATATAATCTCCTAGAAGCTCAATACACTTGTTCCAATGATCTTTCAATAATTTTATCCAGCTGATCCAAAAGGCTGCAATAATATTCAGAGTTGATTGTTTTACCTTTCTGAAGATAATCAATCAACAAAATTCCTTTTGCATCCCAAAAAAACTGATGCCATAACCTTCTTTGCTGATCGTTGTGACTTCACCTGCTTTGGAGCTGAACAACCAGCTTCAGTCCACTGTAAACGTTCTTGTTTCAATTTAGGATCATGGTGGTAGATCCAAGTCTCATCCATAGTTATAAAACGACGCAAGAAGTCGGTTTTATTCGGCTTAAAACGCTCGAAATTACGCTGAGAATTTTGTTTTCAATCCAGTTTTTGTTGAATTGTAACAATTGCCGCACTGACTTTCCAAACAGTTTTTTCATACGTAATTCTTCATGTAAAATATGGAGTACTCGTTCATCTAAGATGCCTATGGCATTAGCAATTTCACGCTTAGTCAAACTTGGATCTTCACTAACCATATTATGTATCTGCTCAATGATTTCTGCTGTGGTTGCAGTTTTTGGTCGTCCTTTGCGTGGATCGTCTTTAAGGCTGGTACGACCACGTTTAAATTCACCAGCCCAAAATTCAACGTTGCGTTTTGAAGGTGAGGACTCCTTATACACTTCTAACAATTGTTCATAAATTTCCTTTGCTTTTAAACCCTTCAAAACAAAGAATCTAATGACTGCACGATATTAAATTTTTTCCATATTAAAAAAAAATCAATGACACGTCAACTTCAAATGGCTTGTAAACAAAGAAAGAATTGGCAGAATGACTTGCAACTTTGCATGTGTTCTCAGGGAAGTTATACCAACTTGAGAAAAAAAAGTTTGGAGCTAGCAGCGCCATCTCTTGGTGAGCTCAGGAACTTTTCAACCAACCTGTATTAATGGCCAAATACAATTTGGAGGACAAAATTCAATAAAAAAAATATTTATGTTATAGGCAAAGGCATCAAATAGAATAAAGTATAATCGAAATTGAAAGAAAAATTAATATATATAAATAAAAATGAAATGATGTTCGTTGGTAAGCGCATAACTCGGGAACGGATGGACCGATTTGGCTAATTTTTTTTTTTTAAATGTTTGTTATGGCCCGAACTTGGTTTTTACGGAAAGAAAATTTAAAGAAGCTCGCCGGAAAGTTAGATAATTTTCAAAAAACTTAATTTCCTAAAATTTAAGAACTTTTAAGTAGTTTTTCCCAAATTATTCGGTTTTCCGGAAACTTTCAAAGTTTTCCTTTCAATAAAAACCTTGCTCTGGCTAATACGAACATTTTAGTAAAAAAAATATCCAAATCGGTCCAGCCGTTCGCAGTTGATGCGAATTTACACAAATTTCGAAAGGACCCGGCAATCGTTGTATGCATTCAAACGCATACAGTTCCCGGTGAGGCTTGCATTTGCAATGACAATAAATAAGTCACAGGGACAGTCATTGAGTGTGTGCGGAATTAACCTGGAAAATCCATGCTTCTCTCACGGTCAATTATACGTAGCCTGTTCCCGTGTTGAAAAACCATCAGCTTTGTATGTATACGCTCCAGACAAAAAAAAAACAAAAACGTCGTGTATTACAAAGCGTTGCAATAAACGAATTGGTGATGCTACACCAAACCAATAAATTTTTGGCATCAAGTTGCCTGTTCTTATCTTGATAAATTCATCATAGGATCAGTCATGGAGTGTTTCCGGTACTAATCTTTAAAATCAATGCTTCCCTTACTGAAATTATTCCTTGAATTATTATTGCAATAAAGTGTTCTTACCTTAAAATTAATAAAAAACGTTGTTTTCCTTATTAACAATTTATTCCTAGGCAGAACAACGTTTGCCGGGTCAGCTAGTCCTTAATATATAATCTTCCACATTCACCATTTTGAAATTCGCGGTTGTTTAATTTGATTCAAGAGGTTCAATTAGTGCCTAACTAAATAATAAACACTAATTACACATATATTCAAATTTTTATTACAAATTTCTATAATAAAATTTTTACCTTGAAGAAAAATGTTGCCAAAATTTAATATTTTTCAATTGCCATCTAACGATGTGGATTTAAACAATAATAACAGTATTAGATTAGAAAAAGCTTTTGCTTTTAATTTCTAAATTTAGTTGGCTCTCAGAAAATTATTTTACTTAAATTATAGGACAAATAGTGTCAGAGAAAATCTAAAAAAGTCAAGGTGTACTCAGTTGAGTACAATGGCTTCTAATGGGTTAAACTATAAATGGAAAATTTTCATTGGACATACATATATGATCAGTTGTATCCATATATGATCAATACGATCCCATTTTCACATGGTTATTGTAAATCCTTTGGATGAATTTCAGATGTTTTAATAAAAAAAACTGTGTCATTATTGACCCAACTCTTTAACCCCTAAACTTGAGATTGCCCACCAAAAAAAGTACCTATTCCTATTAATTTTTTTTTGTTCTTAAAAATAAGATCAGCGGGTTAATTTTTTTTACAAGGAAGCATCGTTTATGGGTTCTCTCCGAATGAAATTTGGATATGGGATAAAGGGGGCGTTTTTACGTTTGGTCTTTTCATGTTCGCTTCAAAGAAACGATATACATTTGATGGGTATTAAATTAAAGCTATTTTGATGACCTTTTCAATGGGCATTTTTACATAATTTTTACCCCCAAATATATATATATTTGTGATTGAGCTGCTATGTTTCTTATTAAACTTTCATAACTTTTGTCTCTCTTCTCTATTAAACTTCAGTGATATCTGAAGGAATCCCTTGTTAGTAATATATTATAGCATATTTTGTTGCTGCTAAAAAAATAACATATATTTTTAGTTGTTAAACAAAACTGAAAGTATATATTATATTTTTTTTATTCGTTTATATTTGCATTTTGATTAATAGTTAATTTATTTAAAATCTTGCCAACAAAAAATCCAAAATATATTTATCTCTGTGTTGGCAGCATCAAATTTACATAATACTCATAAAGTACACGTTAATAACTCTATACCAGCATTTTTTTTCTCCATGTGAAATACTGAAATAGCATACAAGTTTATTATACAATTTGATGAACTGGTTGACAGCATACATTTTGCCAAAATAAAAATGCAAATTAAATAGAAAAATTCAAGCTGTTGTTCTTTGTGAATCTTTATTTTTTTTTTTGTTTGTTTGTTACATTTCATAAAAGTCAAAAAAATAACCTCTTAAATACAATTTAGGTTCTCTAAGAAAGATGTTTCATGTCATAAAAACACTCGTTTGTTTGATGATAAAAAAACCCACTTAAATACAATTTAGTTTTCTAAAAAAAGATGTTTAAAGTCATAAAAACACTCGTTTGATAACTTGAATTCCAATTTTTTTTTGGTCTTTGCAAAAATGTTTTATCCCCTTTTAAAATTTTCTTTTATGTTCATATTTCATGTATGCAAATTAGCCAAAAAGTATGCTATTAAAATTCTACATGAATATACCCTGAAATTATACATTAACTTTTTTTCTTTAATATCAAAGACAAAAGTTAAATTTGCATAAAAATATATTAGGAGGAAGCTGTAACTATGCATACTAAAAAATATATCTCATAAATGTATTCATTCTTTTACTATTCAGGTAATTTTCAAAGAAATTACATATAGCCAGAGCATAAATTTAAAATTACGACTTAAGTAATTGGCAAGAAACGGGTTAACGTTTGCAAAGTTTTAAATTTATACTTTTCCCTTGCCAAAATTCTTCATTGGATTAAGAGATTTATTTTTTTTAAATTATTTGTTACATAAATTTTGAGAAGTTTTTAAAAGAAGTTGTATATTTTTTATACCCTCCGCCATATATGACGAGGGTATATATCAGTTTGTCATTCCGTTTGTAACATGTCGAAATATAGGTTAAGACCCTATTAAGTATATATATTCGTGATCCTTATGAAATTTGAAGCCGATCTGGCGATGTCTGTCTGTCTATCTGTTGGAATGGCGATCACGGCGCCAAAACGCAAGCGGCGATGCTAGATTTATGTACATCCTCTCGAGCAGTTTGGTATTGAAAATGAGTTAAATCGGTCCAGCGGTTAAAAAGTTATGAGTGAAAATGTGAAGGTACCTCTAAATTGTCCATACAAATTCATGAATTTTAGTACAATTTCATATAAGCGACTGACAAGTAAATATATTATCTTGATTTTTAACCAGTACCTTAGAATTGAATATTTTAAATTCGCCTCAAATATGTTTCACCACAAAATATTTTTTTACTTTGAAAAATTTTTTTCCAACCACAAAATTTGTTTTCACATCCAAAAAAGTTTTTCACCTCAAAACATTTTTTTTACCTCCATATTTTTACTTCTAAAGTTTTTTACATTGTATCAAAAGCAGTGAGAACAGTGGAGGGTATTCAAAGATTCGGCACAGCCGAATTTAAGTCTTTTTTTTTACTTGTTATTTGCCAAACTTTCTTAATAAACTAAACAAGATGGCATTCTTTATATTTTTAAATAATTTAAAAAATGCAAAAAATGATTTTTTTAGAAATATTTTTCACCATTGAACCAATAATTTTTGAAGTAGTTTTTAACTACTACTACTTTGTCAGCAATTTTTTAGTGACCATGCTGGACTCTGGAATTGTCAATGCTCGTCTGGGTAGTCCCATGTATGATTTGACTTTTTTGATTTTCTATAAAATCATGATTTTTATAATCTTAAATTTTAGTTGTTTAAGCGAAACTCTTCTTAGGACGTGCTTATATAGGAGAATTGTAAGGCTAGCATATTCTTTAGTCTCTATTGTTCCAATTTAATTTTACCCATTTATATATTTGATCTGGCACGTGCTTTTCGCATAAATTTGTGTAACATGCTCTTCAATTTTTCTTACATTTTTTTTAATAACAATTTCCTTTAGGTATTTTTTTCTTTATTCCTTTTATTCAGTGTACTCGTATTTAAACTCTAAAAAAAAGAAGATGCTTTAATTTGAAAAATTTGCAGTGTGTGTTTTTTTGTTCGTTGCATATTTATGCACACTCTTTGCCGATGCATACTTTTAAGTTAAATAATGCTGTTATTTTTTAAAGCATACCTTTGCTGTAAAAGAGTTTTTGTTATTTATTTTATTGCATACTTTTAGACTTGTAGAAAAATTCTTTTTACTGCAGCTTGTTCGTGAGAAAATGTATGTTTTATATTGAAAATATCTAAATATATAAAGGAATAACTTTGCATTTGACTGACTGATTGACTCATCATCGCCCAGTCTACATATACTGCTGGAGGTGGGAAGTTGAAATTTGGTATGTAAGTTGCTCCTACAGCGTAAACATCCGCTAATACGGGATTTTTGGAAATTATTTTAGGAAAAAGCATAAGTCTCTCCCTTAAATACCTATCCAAACCCATTTAGGTTCTATTTGGAATTTTCGCCAGAAATGTGTTAAGTGAAAGCCTCCCCTGACACTTTTCACAAACCGCTGTGGCAAGAAACCTGAAATTCAAAATTTGTATTACTTGAAGTAAGGACTTATTCACCGACAAGGCAGTTTTTGTACGTAGTAAAAATGGGGATTTAAAAGAGACAAAGTGTTCCCCTAAACCTTCTACCCTAACTACTTTGGCTAGAAACCTTATATTTATAATATGTGATCCCTAGAGTATTGGCTGTCACCGGTAGAATCTTTTCTAAATTTTCACGAGGAACGTGGTAAAAATAGTGTTTCAAGATTTATTGGTCCTTCCTTTGGGGTATAGGCAGAGAAGACAAATTTGCTTGTTTTTTTGTTTTTTTACTAATATTTGCTTTTTTGGACATTCCATTTAGCTTCTTCTTAGGATTTTTATGCTTTAAATTGCTTCTTTCACGTTTTTTGTCCCAAAGTGTTTTTCTCTAATAAAAAATATATATATTTTTTCTACTAGTTTTGTTCTTTTTTTTTAGAATAAAAAAGTGTTTTTCTCAACTTTTTGCTTTTGCTTGTTTTTTTGACTTTTAAACGAAAATCCCGTTTTCTTCATATTTTAGGTCTTCTAAACACTTTTTTATAAATTATTTTTATAAAACGATCAAATATTTAGAAATATTTGAATTTTTTATGAAATAAAATTAAATTTAAAACTCTATTTTGAATACAATTTTTGTGTTTTATGGAAAAATGGTTTTAAATATTTTTTTTTTTCAGACAAATCTGTTAATTTCCTTTAACAAAAAAAAATTTTTTTCAACAACGATTCCTGTAAATTTTAATTTGGGTTTCATTAAAGCAAATTGTTTGGGGAAATCTAAATTTAAATATTCCGCTTTTTGTACAAAGTCCCGCTTTTACATCTTCGTAATACTGCATTTTGGCAAAACCACAGTTGGCCATATAAGGTATGAGCTTCCTGGTATTTTCAAATATGGGGTTTAACAGGGAAAGTGTCCTCTTAATCAACCAGCATTAGCCGCAGGAGGTAAAAACTTATAATTGGGCATCTAGTTTGAGCGAGATAATTAATCTAAGAACTATTGTTGCCCGCCATTTAATGGAGGGTTGGTGAACTTGTTAATGCTTTTTAGAGTTCATAGCCCTGTTATGTTATTTTACTTCGGTGAGGATAAGTGATATGGCAAACATCGAAGATTTTCGCAAACAAAATATTTATATCCCGCTTTTTTTCAACTTCCGAATACCGATGAGCTAATTTTCTGATGATAGAATTTCTAGAATTTTGAATAAGAAGGTGATAAAAATAGGGTTAAAAAGGTAAAAGCGGTCACTTAGCATATACCGCCGGATCTAAGAACTTGAAAAGGCATGTAAGTTCCTCCTTCAACGAAGACAACCACCAAAACGGTATTTTTGTAGATTTTTACGCGTGATAGCGGGGGTGAAAGGGAAAAAGTCCCCTGCCCAAAACTCTTCGGTTAGAAATCTGAAATTTTCTAGCCAAAGTATGGGCTGTCACAAAAAAGTTTGGAACTGCAAACAAAAAAGTGTAAAGAATGATGATAAAAATATACGCCCTTAATCACCTATTCCAAATTTTTAGGCTGCTCTTGCAGTGAAGACATCCGCTAGGACTGGGACTCCTAACACTTTTATGGGGAGTAGCAAATAAGTGAATAGTCTTCCCCTTAATATCCTACCCAAAGCCCTACTGCTAGAAATTTAAGCCTAAACGCTCGAGCTAGGAACTTGAAATTTCCTTCTCCAGCGAAGACATCTATTGAGATGGTACTTTTGAAAATTTCACAAACCTCTCCCCCTCTAAGTGTCATGCCAAAAAACCTTGAGTTACATATCTGACATTTAAAATTGTGTTCACTCAAGAGTTACTTTTTGGAATTTCAAATAGGATTTAAAAATGCAAAAAGATCCCTTATATAATTTGTGCTAACATGCACTAATGTTACAAAAAATTTAGAAAAATAAATTAAATTTTCTTATCGGGCTTTTAAGTTAGCATAGTATTTATAAGTATTAATTAATTTTTTTTGTATGCAACATTATTTGCTATGCTTTTAATTAAAATTGATTCTATAGGTAATTTTCAAACAATGCGCTATAATTTTTTCATAAAACAAATAATTTAATTAAATATAATTGCTAGCAGTTTTATGTGAAAAAAAATTATCACTTTCAGAAAAAAATTGTAATTAATAACACTACTGTTTTATTAAATAAAAACTATTTGTAGAGATAATAAATAAATAAATTACAACTTTATTAAAACAGATAATTCAGTTTTGCCACAACATCCCAAAAATGTGCTATAAAATAGATTATTTTATACTAAATATATAATTTAAATAAAATACATTTTTAGTGCATATTTTGTAATTGTTGTTTTAGATTATATTTATGCAAAAACTTTTTAAAAATATTATCTTAAAAAAAGTACAAGAGAATAATCACAACTGGGTCGACTGACGACAACAAATGTCGTCGCGGCTATTAATTTAAATAAAGCGACATCAAACGTTTTTTGACGTATTTGTTTAGTCATATTCTATTTACTAATAGTTCAATTCGTTTTGACTTAATTTTTGTTGTTTCTAATTTCACTGTACTTAATTTTTCTTTGATGGTAAATTCCTTATTTTTATTTTCGTTTTTTTTTTTCTAATTTCACTCTACTTAATTTTTGCTTTTGGCGGTAAATTCCTTATTTTTATTTACATTTTTTTTCTTCAGTTAAGTAACAACATTTTTTGTAAACACGGTACGAGTTTTCAATACTCTGATACGAGTTTTTGCAACTGTGTAAACAAAGTTTTTGCAACTATGTAAACAAAGTACGACTTTTCCCTACTTTGATACAATATTTTGCAACTGTGTATTGATAGGTATTCCAAAGTCACACTAATATAATTTGAAATAGATTATATTACGACGAAAAATCGGTGGACGACATGTCTACATTTTACTTCCCATACAAAATAATTAAATAAATAAATGTGTGATTAATCTTCTAATGTATAAGTATTAATCCATATTTTACTGAATTAAGAAATCGTGCAAGTTTTGAAAAGAAAATTTAGTATGGCCAAAGACTTGTGCCCAAACAGCATTTTTATAAAATTTTTATTATCCTACCACGCCCTCTAGCGGAAGTATTTGCAACCGAAGATGAAACGCACGCTGGTCTGGCTGAAATTTTTCGAGATTTCTTCAAAATTAAATTTTTACTGTGTTCGCTAAATTCCAACCTCCTAAAATAATTAAATTTATTAAAAAAAATCAAACTCAATTTTAAAAAATTATATTTTTAATTTTATTGTCATTTAAAAAAAAAATTAAGACATTTTCAAATCAATTTGTGGCAGCTTAAACAATTAAATTTTTTTTAAGAAAATTTTTAAACTCAATTTTAAGGAAATATATTTTTATTTATATTTAGTGCAAATACGAAATTTTTAAATTAATTTGTGGCAGCTCTAATTAAAATTTATGTTATATTTTTTGGTTTTAGCCAAACATGTGGTTTTTACTGCACGGTTATATCACGGTTAATTTGAAAGTATTGATGCTTATGTCATCATTTGACGACGCCAGGCTAGTAAGGGTTAAAGTAAATTGAACTTTTTAATTATTTTAATTAAATTAAAACATAAAAAGCAGCTCAATTAAAATTGTGTATATAAATTTTTACAGACCTTTTTATATAGTTTGCTTTAGTTTTGCTAAAAAATTATTTTAATTTTTTTTTGCATTTTTTTAATGAACTTTCAAAAAGTTATAGTAAACAATTGTGGTAAAAAAAATTTATAGTTATGTGGAACATTTTGTTCTACTTTTGAGAAGTTTCATATAACAATTGAGACTTTTAAATTGTTGAAAATATAATAAAAATCTGTACAATAAATAACTTGAGGTCAATTAAAAAGTTGTACATTTCTTTTTATAAATCAACTCAATTCAATTCGAATGTTTAATTTAGTATGGTTTAACTACTGAAAAATAAGTATTTTGGATATAAAAAAAAAGAATTTTAAAACCCATATAATTATATTAAAACAAAATAGTAAAGCATTCAGAAAGTTTTTCCATAACCATAGAAATATTTATTTATATTTATATATTTTATTAAACATATAATTACAAATTATATTATAGCGAAAACAGACCAGAGCCTCTGGTGGGAATCGAAACCACGACCCGCACTGATAAGCTAGCGCGCTACCAACTAGCCTACCGGGGCGCTCAACCATAGAAATAAAATTTTGTTTCAGTTAATATTTTTTCAAAATATATATGAACTTATGATCTGTATTCGATACACTATGCATTCTTAAAAAACCAGTTTTCGAAGCATTGTTTCTACTCGGAACTTCTTAACTCAGAAACGTATATTTTGAACTGATTAAATTGCATTCGCTGTAATTTATTTTTCAAAAAAAGGGAATAGATAAAAATCGTTGGGTGCCAGGGGACTATATGCGAAATGGGTAAAAATATTTTCTTTGGTTAACTGTAATTATCCTTTCGTCGTCATATGGAGACGTAACTTCAAGAATCAATATATTCGCAACGGTAATTAATATAGCGGCTTAGTAAAAGGCATAAGATTGAAATTATTTCTTTATTTTTTTGAAATAAAATATTTAAAGAGAATTATTTTTATCAGGGATGTTGTAGTTCGGTTCTAGATTGGAAATAAAAGTTGGTGTTTACACATTTTTCGAACGAATTCGATCCCAGGTTTGCCTCAAATTTCAATGTCGAAATTTTTTTTTAAAAGCTTGAAAAATATTTACAAAAAAATCCTTAGTTGTTTTAAATTTTTTTTTAAAACATCTTAATTATTCACACTTATAACAATTTAGAGAAGAAATAAAAAATAATAATTTTGAAAAATCTAGATCCATTGAAGAATTTCAGCCACTCAACGCTTCGCGACAGTGGTTGGAAATATCTCCACTTGAGAGAATGGTAGAATAATAAAAAAAACTTATTTTAGCACAACATTTGCCCGATTTTTTAACTCAGAGGAATATTGGTTTAATAAGCAATTGTTTAAGCACCCAATCGGAAATTTATAGTGGTGCAAAAAACAAGTACTAGTCCCCTTGGATTTATATATTTATTACTGGCAGAACACTAATCTGGGACGCTTGATTTGTGTTACAAGAATTTCAGTGGCTTTTAAAAGAAAAACAACGACAAAAATTGGCTTAGACCGCTATGCCAGCTTTTGCAAAAAAGAGGGGGTTTCCAGCATTACCTAGTGAGAAATTGCCAGCGCTATAAGAATCAATGCCCTGGCAAAGAATTGATTCTTATAGCGTTGGCATACATTTTTTTATTTTTTTTTTAATATTTTCTTTTTTAAAAATTGTTTTTTTGTTTGTTTGTGGAAAAACTTTTTTAGCTTAGATGAATTAGGTTGAAAAGGGTCAATCGAAAGTAAATATACTTTTCACAAACGACTCATGCCCAAAAATAGGATATACACTTTAGCTTGAAAGTCAGCTTGTTGTGCGCTCTCATGTTGGTTCGAATTTTTACTAAGGATCGGACCACTTCTCGCTGTTTTTCACGGGCTTGTGACCAGCTAACTTCAGTTAAAACACTTCCGTATTAAGCATGTCTCCAACAAGGCAGGTTTCTTAAAACCTCCTTTTATTTTGATTTTCCAATGTTGCCAAGCTGTTTTCAACAGTGCCGTAATTTTTTAGCTTTCAAGTATTATACATCTCGATATTTCTACCCACTAGAACTCTCGTTTGACAATCTGACGCCTTTAGTTCAAATCCTTTAATTAGGAAATCAACTTAACCAATTTATTTGATTACTACACGGTAAAAAGTTTTAGTTTATTTTTAATGCCGAGCCGGTGTATATATATAACAAATCCGAAAAAGAATTAAATGTATTCCAATATGGTATATTTCGATTCAACGAGAGATAGAAAGAGAGAGAGTTTTGTTTTTAGAGCATAAAAGAAACACCAATATGTATTAGACTCTACACCTGACCAATAATTGGATTAATACCATAAGGAATATATTGTATTCTTGAATATGTGTTATTTTTAAGACCCAACAGAATGAATTTTATACTAAACGGTTGTTGTTTTTAAGCTAAGCAGAACTGAAATTAACACCCTTTAGGTGTTATTTTCCATACCATACGGAATGAATTTTATACTAAACGGTTGTTGATTTTAATCTAGGCAGGACTAAAATTGACACCCTTTGTTTATAAAATTTCACTGAAAATAAATGAAACAAATTTAATTTTGAGTTTTGTAATGAAGTATTTAATATTAGCCTTACTATATAATATCCGGTGTTAATAAATCAATTGAAATCAATTTCGGCACCGTCCCGATCTCTAAATTGCAGTTCTCTGCCTTCTACGTCGATGTTCAGCTTGTTTACAACTAAATTGAAAAAAACTGTATTATAAAAGTATTTAACTGTATTAAAAAAGTATTCAATACTTACTTGACACTACGATTCTATTTGAAGTAAAATCCTCACTTTGTGGTTCAACAATTTTTAAAATTGAAAATTTCCACCAATTTTTACTTTCACAATCATTTTTACACTTTTCATTGAGACTTTCAACTTTTAAACCGCGTTATTTTAAAATAGGTAACTTGTAACACCTTCATCGGTATTAATTGTAAGAAATAGAGAAAAAGAGAGAGTTTTAAATCAAAACAAGCTAGTTCATGAGAGAGATAGAACTTTGCACATGCTTTTAATTCTTTTTGGGTGTTGTTTTTAAACTTGAAGGAAAAAAGTTGTTTTAAGAGAGAAATTTAATTCCTTTTTGGCATTAGAATTAAACCGAAAGTAACAAAATAAAAATAAAAAAAAAAAAATCTGATGCCTGTTTCGGTGTCATTTGTAAACTAACAGGAATAGTTTCTATAGTTTTTTTGGTGTTATTTCCAAGTAGTCATAAAAAAATCGCAATTTTTTATGGTGTTAAAACAATTTCCTTAAGTATTTAAATTTATACCGTATGGTTTCAGATATAAACAATTTAGGTATTAATTTCAAATTTAATCCAAAAAAAAGTTTACAATGAACACCGCTTAGTGTACAAATTAAACCAAAACTTTTTACTGTGTAAGAACATTCGTGTGTATTTTACAGCAAGAGTTTAAAATAATTCTTTAAGTTTTCGTATTAAAGTCAATCAACTTTAAAAATAATCCTTTGATTTTGTTTAGGATTTTTTTTTTACATGAACTCCTTGCTATTAGCTTATGTATTATTTTACATATGTGTTTTCATACATATGTGTAATTTTATCACATATCAAGTTGTTCCCATTATCCCTGGGGACTTTTGAATGATAAATTGAGTATGTGCAGGATTTTCTGCCATTTATATACATTTATTTCATATCCATAGGCATTTATCATGGTTCTTTTTTCGGTTAATATTTTTCTGTTTAGTTTTTTCTATATTACGGGTATATTTTTTAAATCTTTTTAAGGTAGCGTTAAATAAAGTGAATTTCGATTTATTTCCTTTTCTTATTTATCCAAATCCAAAAATCATTTTATTTTATTATTTTATACTCATCTATTTAATGTGATATTTATATGAATTTTATTTTGATAGGGTTGATTGGTTTATTCCCAAATAATCACAAGTATAACATGGGGAGATTGCTTGATAACTCACAGTGGGATAGAAACAAAATATTGTGTGGCAATAATTCAGACCAAGATCTCTAATTTAATTTAACTATTTTTTTATATTATACCAGTTTATGTGCAGCCTTATTCTCTGCACTAAATATTGAGGCTTCCAATGAAGACAGTAACTTTACTAGGCATAGATTTCCAAGGGGGATAATGTATATCCACCAAGGAGATGTAGTCTCCTGCCGCGAAACCTAGGACAGACGCAGAGTATATGCTACGCTGTCTTAGCGTCCAATTCACAGAACCTACAAGTATCTGAGTTAGACAGAATTCTGATCCTCAAATGGTATCTGAGATTACAGTGTACAGTGAAAATTCCTGTTATTAATCGAAATTTATAAACAAAGGCTATTAAGTCCTTCCTGTTCAGAGAAAGAAGTCTCCTGAATTTTTCACTACATGGTACGATGAATCTCTTAGCTTGGCTCTGACCAATGATTGCATTCCAGCACTTAAGTTCTAACTTTTTTTCTGATATATACCATGGGTACACCACAGAAAGGTTTAGGGCCAAAGAAGTGACGACGGGCTCCGCAGTTGGGCAACCTTTCGGCCCGTTGGTTGCCCGCATGCCCCTCGTGCCCAGGAACCCACGTTAGGATTAATTTGTTTGATCCACCAAGTCTACTGAGAGACAATGCAGTCCAGGTCAAGCCTAAATGACACGTCATATGACAACAATGCCCTGAGTGTCGCTTGACTGTCAAAAAGAATATAAATAAATGCCCCCCTTGTAACCCTTCTAAGACACTCTGATGGGCATACACAGATGGCAAAGATTTCCGCCTGGAATATTTACGGATACTTGCCCATAGGAAGGACACGTTGAGAATCAGTGAACCAACCTGTGATATCTGTTCGGGCTAACAAGATTTGCTGGTCCAAATGCGCCTCTCGAAGATAATTACATCATAGTTCCTAGTAAAAATCTGCCTTGGTAACATCTTATCCGTGTCCTTGGCGAGTGGATCTTAAAGGAACAACCCCGCTATCCCCCATGTGGCCCCGCAGGTCACCTCCCTTGATATCATCTGATTTTCTTTCGCAATAACTTTTGTTTAAAGTGAAAACTCATTGACGTGGCTGCTGAGATTAAAATCAGCCTCATCGTTCATGATGAATTTTGATGGAAAGTCATCCACTTAGTCGTAAAGTTTAAAAATATTACGGCTGTATTCGCCGTACAGGCGCCTCAGTTGTTTGGTAAAAACTATTGGACCATCTGAATTTTGTTTGGAAACAATGTCAAAGTGTGGAGCAGGGAACTCCCTGTCGAGGATGTTTTCTTGTGAATGCTTCGGGCGTTCTTTGAGGTTCCTAGGGTGATACTTATTGTCCCACATTGTAGAACTAAGACCCCATAAGGTATATATAGATCAAAGCAATCGCGTGGCCGATTCCGGGACCACTTTATAATATTTTTAGTGTCACTATTTCCATGACCAAACACTGTATTTCTTCGTTTGCTATTTGAGTTCTTTTACATTTTCTTTATAGAATTATATTTCTTTACCATTATTATCAACCAAATCATTGTTGCAAATTTAACATCAACATAAAAAAGGTAAATTTTATATGCTACATTAGACAAGAACTATAACAAAGAAAAACTTCCCTTTTTTCCTATTATTAGTTTTATGAATATTTTATGCTATTACTAATAGGGTTGCCAAATTTATATTTAAATAGTCTACAACTTAACACAAATGAAGGATAATATTCTTGAAGCTATCAAAAAACAAGGTTATTTACCTTGACTATATTTTCTTTAAGTGTATGTTATTCATTCATTTGCCTTTGTGGTAATATACGTTACAATGAAGAAATATCTTTTTGTAAATTATTTAAAAAGCTGTAGCATACTTTTAGATATTATATTTTTTGTTGAACACAAATATTTTTTTTTTAAAAGTAGCTGAAAATACTTTTATAATAATAACGCCATTTATAAAAAGGTATTATATAGAATTCCTTTTGTTTTTATGTATACTTTTTTTGATATACTTTATGAAATTTTTATTTATTTGCCTTCAACTAAAGGCCATGATTTACGTTTTTATAATGATCACTTTAAGTTTCAAGATTTTTCTTAATTTATTTATGCAAGAAAATTTTTTCAAGCATGATATTATTATATACTACAAACAAGTTATTAAAAAAATTGTGTGCACTTAATTTGGTTTTTTTTTAATAATAAAGTGGTATGCATATTTAGAAATATCATACTTTTAACAGATTTGTAAGCAGAGGTATTCTTCAGGGGAATTCGTATCTCCACTTGTGGGGAATCTGGCACAGGGGCTCACAGAAGCTATACTCTGTACTTTCTGCAAATATCTAAGATATATCATATCACATTATCCAATGTCGGAAGCCAAACAGTGACCCCCATACAAAGGAAGAGTGGCAACTACCACTGTATATATTCATTAAATGAATCTGAGACTCAGCCCCAGCGGCCTCCGAGGGCTGTCCTACAGGGGTGCAGATCAAATGTCGCCTTGTTCGCCCTTTTCAAGGACTGCTGTGAAATATAAAATATACTTTGATATAAACATCACATAAGAATATTTTATCCACAAAAACATATCCATCTTTCTCACAGATCCAAGAAAGGGCGAAAAAAATGGCGTTTGCTCTGTTCACTTGTAGGAGGAACATTGGGGATCGCTGGGGACTGAGTTCCAGAATAGTTCGATGGATGTACACAGCGGTAGTTCGCACTATTTTTTTCTTTAGGGTAATTGTTTGGTTTTCGGCACTGGATAAAGTGACCTATCTTAGATATTTGCAGAGGGTACAGATAATAGCTACTGCGAGCATCATCGCATCGCGATACGTAGTGCCTCCGTCGAATGCATTGAATATTATACTGCGTCTAATTTTCCTGAATATACTACAGAAGCAGGAATAGGATAGCTCAATGGGTGTGGCAACAATGTGATATTGAGGAATGGTGGTTTCCCCCCAAATGTTAATCATATATCTTCGGTGACTACGAAGACCATATACCTATCAGGAACTTCTTAACGACTTTTATACGGACAGATCAAAGCTTTGTAACCAAGTTGACTTTGGGGTCTATTCCGAGGAGCTCGATTTGTAGCTGGTTTAGAGATCCCTAAATCTCTGCAGCGTGTTTCAAGTGAAGTATTTTTGATTGTTCAGGTATCCCCGCTAGGCTTGGGCACAATGTTCTGTCCACGGAAAGAGTTAATTAACATCAACTCTGATAGGCTGCGGTCAAGTCTTTGGGCTCAAAATGTCTGACTATGGTGATTGCGCATAACTTCCGTGCACGCTTAAATGATTTGGCTAAGCAGTTTGTTATTCCACTCGTATTGATCCCGGAGCATAGAGACAGAGAATGAGCTGATCAACTTGCAAGGCTGGGAACCACCTTACATGTTCCTGTTCTTCCCCTTATAACTTGTGAGTTAAGCAATCGGCCCTACTCTAAGAAGGCGACTAATCTCAGGTGGGAAAACGGTGTATCAACACTCAGGGCGTCCCCCCTATAAATGCAGTGCATTGTATTGATGTCAGGAAAATAGGTTATGAGGAGGAGGAGGAAAGAGGCAGTAATGTTTTTGGTTATAAGACTTGAATTTCTCTATATTATTGTTGTCAGGGAAGACCTCTGCGGGGAGTTTATTCCGCATACATTTAGTCCGACTTATGAACGAATTTTCCCTGTAATGTGTTTTGCGGTTCAATGGACAATCGACCACAAAGGGATGGGCTTTATTGGACAAGCGAGTATTTTGGACAAAAACTCAATTGATAAGCGCCGAAGTCCTCCTTTGAACACGGTTTAAAAGTTCCAAAATAGACCTTGAAGCACCTGCTCTTATATGGGTGTTATACTTCAATTTTGGCCGGATATAGGTGGTATAGATAGTAAGAAGATCGGGTGGGGTGAAGTGCTTGTTTTAAAAAACCTAAACACTTGAATGCTTCTTTCGACACTTCAAAAATGTGTTAATACCAACGGATATCACACTGGATTATCATGCCCAGAACATCAACAGTTTCAGATTATAAGGTTTATCTGGCCCTTTCTTGATTCGGGGCTACGATTGCTATCCAGAAGTGATATTTCGGATATGATGGCGGTAGTAACGAACCACTGTCTCATCAGGAAGCACCCACAGTGGTGGGGGGTCGCTTGACACGACATATATAGTAACTGCATGGACGAGGAGGAGGAAAGTACGGATACTGCTTGTTGCTGGCGTTGTCGGGGAGGATGCTTTCAATGGGATCGGGGTGCAGACATTTATCACCTTTAAGCTTCGTTCGGACCTTTAACTGCTTCAGCTGAGGAGTCTTATTGTCAGTGATTAATCTGACTTGTTGCACCACAATGGACCTTTGAGTCTTAGTATGATGATTAAAATGACGCCGGCAGCCACTCCAACCTAACCTTTTACGCGTGTTGAGTAAATCATATGAGGCTACTATGAAATTATGGTTTATTTTGCTTACTGGAGATTAAACCCCTCGATGAATTATATTCATTTTTAAACCCAACTAATTTTAAACATAATCTTCATTTTCGATTAGTGGGCCAAATAATATTGATCATAATAAAGTTGAAAAACATATCGAGGACTACATATAGCAAAAGGCGTATCTCGATTTTTCGATACTTAACAGGACAAGGAAAAAAAACTATATAAAATTAGAAAACTTATGATACAAAAATCTTTTTAATTTATTAAAAAAAAAAACAAATTTATCATTTCTACTTGCAAAATTTGTTGAGGCAGATGTGTTTAAGAGTAGTCTACAAGAAAACTAAAAACGCGATTTTGAAAGAATTCGAGATGCGCCTTTTCTATATTAAGCCAACAATATATAGGTTTTTCCGCCTCTATTATCATCATCATCATCTTACATTTGACTAAGGTCTTTATTAAAATTTAAAATATTTTTTCTTTTATTTCATGTTTGTTTAAAATTGTTTAAATATAATTTTACAATTTTGTCATACATATATCAACTATTTCAATTAAATTAAAAACCCGCACAGCTCATATGTGCGTTAAACTTGGAAGCAATAACAACGTATTTTAGTTATAAATTTTATAACAAAAAAAGGTTTAAGTAAAAAAAAAAAATACTACAGAATTCAACATCTGTAAATTAAATACCTTACAAAGCTCACTTCTCTGCAGTTGTGTTATTTCTTTATTGTTTTCCAAAGGATGCTAAAAAAAACTATTCCAAATGGGGGTAAATGCGAAAACAATTTAAAATCTTTATATACGAAAACAATATTTTAAATGTAATATGAACCAAGTACTTGTAGAACTCGAAAATTTTATAAACAAATTTAGCAGTAAAGGGTGTCCCAAGAAGAACGCAATTTTTAAATTTTAAATAAAACACAGATATCTAAAAAAAATCGTGAAACTTTATTATATCGTAAAGTAGACAGAATGAGGTTATGTATGGAACAATATATCGTGCAGATGGCCGCCGCGGCTTTGCTGGCATGCACGCGATCTTTTAATGAAATTTTCAATGACCGTTTTGCATGAATGCTGCGGTATTTCATTAATGCAGCGTCCAATTTCCTCTTTTAAGGCTTGAGTCGTCGTCGGCTTATTCGCGTAAACCATCGACTTCAAAAAACCCCAAAGAAAAAAAATCTAATGGTGTTAAATCGCACGATCTAGGCGGCCAATTCTGATCTCCAAAACGCGAAAAACACGACCGGGAAATGACTGATGCAGCAATTGAATTGTTTCTCTGGCTGTATGACATGTGGCGCCGTCTTGTTGGAACCACATACCCTCCACATTCATTTCTTCAATTCTAGGCAAGAAAAAACTGGTTATCATTTCACGATACCGAACACCATTGACTGTTTGCGCTTGACCTGCCTCATTTTCATAAAAAAAAGGTCCAATGATTCCTCCAGCCCAAAAACCACACCACACAGTGACACGTTGAGGATGCATTTGCTTCTCGTGAATCACTCGAGGATTTTCCTCACCCCAAATGCGACAATTCTGCCTATTGACGAAGCCATCAAGATGAAAATGGGCCTCGTCACTGAAGATGATTTTATCGGTAAAATCAGCATTTTCATGTTGTCTCTCCAATACCCAATTAACGAACTCCCTTCGCTGGCTTCAGTTCCTGAGTCAATTGAACTTTGTATGCATGAAGATGCAAATCTTTCGTCAAAATTCGCTGCAAAGTGGATTTGGAGACACCAATTTGCTGAGCTCGGTGTCGAATTGAGGTGGATGGAGTTTGAGCGACATCATCACGTACAGCTGCGACATTTTCGGTCGATCGACCTGGTCGATGGCGCGCTGTTGTCTTTACATCACTAATAGACCCAGTTTCGGCAAATTTATCCATTAAACTCTTTACAGTTGACTCTTTTGGAGCATTATTGTGACCCCAAATTGATCGCAATTTGCGAACTGTAGCCGCAAAACTTTCACCATTTTTGTAAAACAACTTCACAATGAGAATGCGTTGTTCATTCGTGTAGCGCTCCATTTTTACTAACCTCGTACCTTCTACTAGCAAACAATAACAATTGTTCAAATGTCAAACAATGACACTTCGAATGTTGCCAGATTTAAAAATTGCGTTCTTCTTGGGACACCCTTTATAAACTTTTCTTATTCTGAAACCATTTTCAGCCCATAAATTATAGCTAATTGGGTATCAAATGAAAGGTAAATACCTGGGAACTGTATCTGTTTGATTTTATATGCTTTGGCTAAAAATTCTTCGTTAAAGGCAGTGACTAAAAGTTAAAAGTTTTCATTAATTTTGAAAGAGATTCTGTCATTACCAGGTGAACAGCTATTTTTTCGAATTAAATATACCCCCAATCCAACAACATAACATATCTCCTTTTTTCCAATACGTTTTTTTCCCTTTGGAAACGTATACAAAAAAAATGTTAAAACTAAACAAAATACCTGTGAAAATGAGAAACAGATGAAAAAATATACGTTTGTAAAGAAATGAATACACATTGTTTGTTGTCTGTATGCATGAAGGTTTTCATTCGAAACCATTAAGCATTAGTTTGAACAATTTGTCTTTTTTTTTTTAGTTGGTTGGTCAATTTTTTGTTTGGTTTCATCCAATGTTCTGTTCTTTGGTAAAATACCAATAGCTTTTATTTTGTTGTTTAATGTTTTATTAAATGTTGTTGTACTTTTGCTAATGTTTTGCTTTTATCATTTCTAATTACAGAATTCTGCTGAACCAGTGTATTCACCGACAATGGCAGGTGGTTTATTTTCAATAGATCGTAAATTTTTTGAATTATTGGGTACTTATGATTCGGGTTTCGATATATGGGGTGGTGAAAATTTGGAATTATCCTTTAAGACATGGATGTGTGGTGGTGTATTAGAAATTGTACCCTGTTCACATGTGGGACACATATTCCGAAAGAGATCACCATATAAGGTAAGTGAGAAATCAATGAATTTAACTTTTAAATTATATAAATATATTATGTTATAAGCAGTATTAAGATTGAAAGCGAATTGACTAAATTGAAACCAAAGTAAACTAATTCTTCAATAAATTTTCAAGCTTTGAAATAATTTAGTCCAATTGACATTACATTTAGTTTGCCACCAGTGAAAAAAAGACTAAATCTGATCAGATCTGTTTATAATTTATAAGGTATAATTTGATCTAATTAGATATGTTGCCTTTAAAGCGATTCAATGATTATATCGGTCATACAATTTTTCGATACCAATTTTATAGTACGATTTGTATTTAGCCTCAAAATAGGCCTCAGTTTCGGCCATTACTTCTTCATCGGACCAAAATTTCTTTCCAGCGAGCATTCTCTTGAGATTTGAGAACAGGAAAAAGTCGCTGGGGACCATATCTGGAGAATGTGGTGGATGTGGAAGCAATTCGAAGACCAATTCATATAATTTTGCCATCGTTTTCATTGACTTGTGACACGACGGTTCATTGTCTTGATGAAACAACGCTTTCTTCTTTTTCTTCGAATGGGCCGTTTTCCGCGATTTTGCCCTTCTAACGCTATGTAATAGTCGCTGTTGATGGTTTTTCCTTTTTCAAGATCAATATTATACATGCGCATCCCAAAATACTGATAACTTTTCCAGCCGACTGTTGCATCTTTCCACGCTTTGGAGTTGGTTCATCACGTGCAGTCCACTCGGCTGACTGTCGATTAGACTCCGGTGTGAAATGATGGAGCCATGTTTCTTCCATTGTCACATACCGACGCATAAATTCGGGTTTATTACGATTAAACAGGTTTAAATACAGCTCAGAATCATCAATTCGTTGTTGTTTTTGATTGATTGTGAGCTCGAGCGGCACCCACTTTGCACAGAGCTTTTGCATAACCAAATATTCGTTCACGATATGTCCAACATGTTTCTTTGATATCTTTAGAGACTTAGTTATCTCGATCAACTTTTTTTGGGGGCGTCCACTACGTGCATCTCCCTCGGTACTCATTTCGCCTCGTTTATACTTAGCAAACCACTTCTCAATAATTGATTTTCCTGGTGCAGAGTCCGAATACTGTTTCATCAAGCCAAGCCTTGGCTTTAACAGTGTTTATATTCTCCAAAAAGCAATGATTTATTAACACAAAAAATTCCTTTTTATCCTTTGTTTTCACCCAAACACTATATCTCACAAACTAATAGTTCGACAGCTGTATACACCTGTCTTTCGAAGGTAAGGGCGCACTAAAAATCATATGGACTTCATACTAGTAGCGCCATTTATGTGTCACCATACGAACTTGTCAACCAAACTGTTAAGATATGGCATATGTTACACTTCATGTTCAGAACTGATTGGATTTATTTATATTTAAAGGGATCTGGGAAATTTAGTAATTTTCGTGGCCATTTTTGAGCAAATCTGGTGCCAGATTTCTTCATATCAGATACCAGATCTTTGATCTATTTTTAAATACACCAAAATAAGAATGCATATATTATATGTCCTGAGCAAATTGAATCTAATTATATGTGATGCGCCAGACTTGATCGGATCTAATTAGATTTCAAATTTGTCCAAAATTTTGAGATATAATTAAATCTGATACAATTAAATCTGTGTAGATCTGATCTTTTTTACACGATTGGTTGTTTGGAAATTCTCTTATTTTTTAACTCAAATTCTTCATCCTCATTCAAATGGAACACAAATAAGAAAAAATTGTAGTACTTAAAATTTCAAAACAATTTAATTTTTTTTTCTATTTTTAAAATAAACATTTTCAAATAATGAATTTCAAATAATTTAGTTTAGAAAACATGTATGTACACTTAATTTAGGTACTTTCTTTTTTATCAAACATGTTTTTAGCTTAGTCTCATCTCAATTAAATCAGTTCACGCACACATCCTAAATTATTTATTTTACATTATGCTAATTATTTACTTACCCTCGTATATGTTTGATATGAAAATATAAAAAAAATTCAACACTTTTCATAAAAACAATTAAAACAATATTACACACTATACTCACATTCCAAATGTATGCACGACACTTTTCACATTTATTAATCAAGACTCCAATTCAAATTATTTCATGCCTCTAGTGGTTAAAAGAACAAGAAAAAAAAAAACAAAATAATAAACCAACTGGCTCCAAAAATTAAATTTCATATACAAACTTGGTGCCACTAGTGAAATAAGTACAAAACAATACAAATACATGTACACAGATTTTACATATGAGACAACCAAAATTTTCTCTGTATGTACCACACCAGGATGCCACTAAAGTTGAACAAAAAAAATCATATGAACCAACTTATAATACACGCAGAGAAAAAAAAACATGGTTGCAACATGATTATCGCTTTTAAATTATGCTCGCTACATTTGGATATGGTTGTCGCAAATAAGTTATTGGCTTGTGAATAGGTTCTACTCAAAAAAAAAAAAAAAAAAACTTCACTGGCATCAGTTTTATAGCTGTGTAAAAAAAGGTCAGATCTGAATATATCTTATTAGATGGAATCAAACCCAGACAGAATTGGGGCAATGTATATAATTCCAATAATACTCGTTCGAATATAATTGCCCTAACCATGTTTTTTCTTTGCATGTATGCACATTTTATCACTAAAGGCATACAATTCAACTAATTAAAAGTGCTACTTACTGGTGGCCAAACGAAGAATAATTTCTTTTGGACTAGTACATCCGATTGTTTAGTGAGAAGTATGACAATCGGTGGAAATAAAATTATAAGCCAGCGGTTCTTTCACTTCTCAAATGCCTTGAGACAGTTTAAAGTCTCATTCCAAAAAGGAATCTGATACGAATTTAATGTGCGGAGAAATTTTCGAAACTGGAATCATCCACAAAAAAAAAAAACAAGTCTGAGTAAAATTAGCGAAAAAAGTACATTTTAACCAAATATCGCGTGCTTTGTAGGAAAGAATTAGATCAAATAATGGCCCAATTGTCTTTGCTCGCACAAATCGCATAATATAAATATGTATTATTTGAATGATTAAGTCTGAACAGGGACCGATTCTTATGTAAAATTTTATTCACAAAACCTGTCTCTTTGAGATGGCGATGGGTTTATTGAAACTTATGGCATGTTTATGATCAGTAATGGGACATGTACCAACAAGGGGTCAATTAACTTACCGCCTTTTAGGACATCCGGGCAGATCCTGTGACCTGTGCCGGATTAGTTCATGTGAAAATAAGTCTTTATCTAGAACTCTTTCTCACTTTTTCTTATCTTTATAAATTACCTTTTGGGTCAAACTTCAAATAATATATATTATTTCTATCATAGCCCAGGGGGCATGACAATCTCTGAGTAGGGTCGATTTTTAATGCACGCAAGACCCAATGTGGTTTGTTGACGGGCCGTGAGGTCACCAATATGCTATCTGTTCACATGGTGGTTTTCGATATTGAGGATTTGGATGCTCTTGATGTTCTGGGCATGAGAATTAAATGGTATATCCTCTGAAACAATCACATTATTTAGATGGCAAAAGAAGCTTTTGTGTTATTTAGATGCCGAAAGAAGCATTCGTGCATTTCGAGTTTCTTGTTTTTTGAGCAGTTTGGGTAACATTTCTGAACGTAATAGAATTCGAAATGGAAAACTTTATAATAAATTAAATTTGTGAGTTGGATTTTGGATTGCACCAATCTCGACTCTAAAAATACATAAACAAAAAAAAAAATTGATAAAAAAAAAGTGAAATAAATACATTTTATACTTACTCTTCCATTGCATCAGCCATTTTTGTAATGCGTCTTTGCCATTTGTTTGCGTATCATATGCATTTTCAAACATCTGACATTTGCAGTGTTGTCATGATGATTTTATGAACGCGATACGCATCACATGCAAAACGGTGATGCATTTCCGAACAGGACCAACTATAGCCGTCCGAAAATGGAATACAAGTGTCATATATAGGCAGGGGCTTTAAAGTCTATTTTGCAAATTCTGGACCGTGTTCAATGGAGCATCGTCGCAACGTGAGTTGTGTTACACTGTTTTATATATATTACCATGACAGGTGTTCTACCATGACAGGTGTTCTCGGGCCCCGTGGTTTTGTTCGAAATGCATCTGTTTGTTGTCGATTGGCCACACAACTCATTAGAGGCAAAATTCGTTCTTTAGTCAAACTATCCGTATGAGGCAGAGGCCTTTCCTGTCACAACTTAAGTCAAATGCACAGTAAACACTACTCTCTTTTTCCTTTAGCCTTTCGCCAATCAATGCACAGCTTTAGTAGGGTATCCCCTGAACGTTTGTTTTTTATACACTCAGAATATTATGTAGTTAACTGTTTGTAGTTTAATAAAAAAGTTTTCCGTTTCATTTAAAAATAAAGGAAAATACATTTATTTTTCAAAGAAATATCTATATTAACTTTTTTATACATTTATTCGAAATAATTTACTTTCATTTACCGATTTTTTCAGTTTCATTTATTTTTTTCATTTGTTTGAAATTTAATAAAAAATTACCCACAAAACGGAAACTTGTGGTTTATTTGTGTCCGTAACAGTTATTACAAATTTAAGTTTTGTTTGCTGTCTGTTTCAAAAAAAATATTCAAAAAATTTCAATTTGTTTTTTTATTTAAATTGGTTGTATATATACAAAATTTTTCAATACAAATTACAAGAACTTCATAAACACACATACATACACAAATGCATTCACACAAAAATTGTTTATAGCTTCATATGCATACATACATTTTGTATTGTACGAGTATATTAAAAAAAAACAAAAAATACAAAACGGAAATAATTTCAAATAAATGAAAAACATTCATTTTTAAGGATTGGTGGGTAAAATTTTGACATTTATTTTAACTGATTATATCATTTGTTTCTTACGGATGTGTCAGTTGATTAATCAACACTTAAAAATAAATAACAAATGGCATTTAATTTAAATGAAAATTAAGTAGACCGGTTTTTAAATGAAATATCATTTCTTTTAAATGATATTTTCAGTTATTTTAACTTACAAACTTTTTTAAGCGTATTAAAGAAAAAAAATAATTAAGATAAGACGAAAGGAAAAATAAGTGATTATAGTAATTGTAAAAAACTGACGTAGAATCACAGATGGCAAGTTCGCTTTAACCAACGGGTAACAGGACAATAATATCAAGATTGTTAATCCAACGTTATGCCAACGCATAATCGACCATCAGTGTCGCTTCGCCAGCACTGTGCCGATCGTTTTTTTTTTTTTCAAAAATTTCCAAATTCGGTCGAACATTTACATTTTATGTACCTACTAACAAATTAAAGCTCAACATATAATACGCTCAAACATACACGGTGTGTCTTTTGTGTGCATGGATAAGTGTGTGTGTGTGTGGGTATTTAAATAGGCACGTTTTCATAGCATACACTAGGGAAAAACTTGATTATATACAAATACATATATAATAGTACGCGACACATGTGTATCCACTTTAATAAAGGGCAAAATTTGTTTAACGAGGAAAATTAAAAAAAAAAAATAACAACATTAACTGTAACAAACTACTACTACAGTAGCAGTGAAAAAATAGTAACCACTGTCCATGTTTTAACAATTAATGTACTTGTACATGAAACAGTATACGGCTATGGAGGTTTAACATTATTAGGGAAGTCCACAGGCTTCTTTGGAAAAGAAAAAGTATATTTCAATTCTTTCTCTACAAGCTAATTTTTGTTTATTTAATCGAAATATACTTGTATTCCAAAAATTGGCTTAATCGAACTATATTTAGGGGACGGGATAATTTGCGACTTTTATATTTCATCGCATATGGGGCAAAAATCATTATCTGATTTTATTTTGCTATATTTTTTATTTGTGAAAACTCATTTGTTTTCTAACTGATTATGTTTATTTATACAATTATAAATTTTGTTTTAATTAATTGTGGAAAATTATGATCGACAAATGGCCGCCGACGACGACGTTCGTGCAAATTTGGGCTCTTTTTAATTACACTTTGTATAACTGGTCAATTTTTTCTCGAATATTTTTCTTTAACTTACCCCAGGCATCCTTTAAAATACGCATTGTATTGCGTGCAGTGTGATAAGTAGAACAGTCTTAGTAAAACCACCACATGTCCCCCAAATCTATATCGCCAACTTCCGGTTTGAAAAATTCCATCAGCATGGCTTTATACTCCACCGTAATATCGATGTAATATCGATCGGTTCCTTCGAAAAATAAGGTCCAATCAACTTTTTCGACTTAGCACCACACCATACGGTGATTTCATAAGGGTGTTATGGTGCTTCACAAATTATGTGTGAATTTCCCGTCCTTCAGAACCGAGAATTATTAGAATAGAATGAGCCTTGGGGAGAGTGATAATTCGACATTTTTAAATATTTTGGGGACCCTAGTGTAACATTGTCGCTGAAACAAATATGTATGAGTGTGTATATGTGAGATTTTGGTTTATTGTTAACCACATGAACAATTTTAATATTGTACCGTTATAGCACATTGCACTATGGGATAGATATAAAGGATATTTTATGAGAATTTTTGTTAAAATAAATATCAAGTTTACTTGTATAATTATTTCAGTCCCAAAAACTTTTTTTAGAAACTTCTTGTACCAAAAACATAAGATTTTATCGACACTCTTGTAAATTTTTATTTAAATGTATTGCCTACATTTATACCTAAAAAATTACTAAACGTGTGTAAATTTCAATGCCTGTACATTTTGTATTTAACATACTACATGTGTGTTAATTTCATATTTATGTGCTTAACAAATTACAAAAACATGAGAATTGTTTCATTTAAATGCTTACAAACACATCAGTTTTTCTTTAATCGCGATTAGGGCCAAAAAACCTTTAAAAAACACCACAAATTTTTTGCACATTTTATTTATCACTAAATAGTTTATAATACTTAACTGTATAACTAAATTATAAAATCACCGATTCAGCTAAACATTTATAATTTTCTGCATCTTTTAAAATCGCGTGTCCAGGGTTAGCCTTGAAGGAATATCTTCAATGATGGAACTTTAAATTAAAATTATAATTTAACAAGCTAACATCACCGATTCAGCTAAACATTTATAATTTTCTGGATCTTTTCAAATCGCGTGTCCAGGGTAAGCCTTGAAGGAATATCTTCAACGATGGAACTTTGTTGTTTTCGCCGTATTTTTAAACGCTTCAGCATCTGCACCCTAACAAAAAGAAAACTATTTTAAGAACCTTATATATTTTTCTCAAATAACATTAAACTTAGGATTTACAGACTCAAATCTGATAAAGAAAATATCGAAGAATATTTGCGAAATTGGTCAAATTTTAATAGCATTTTTTATTAACGTTTGTGTCTGTGTAGATATTTTTCCAATAACAAATATCTGTTTGACAAATTTTAGTAAAACACAAACTATTTTAGAAATTTATGGTTATTCTGTAACGACGTGAAAAGTTGTTATGTTGAAATACGTAATTGTGATATATTTATCACAGGTTGAGTCACTAATATCAAAAACCTTTAGGAAAATTTAACATTAAGTCACTCTCCCTATCCTTAATATGGTAGAGTTGCATTTTTTGATGTGACGGAATAACCCCATTAGACAGAATTGTGTACAATTAAAATATAATACAAATTTCCTCTAAATAACTTCGACTGATTGATCGACTGATCGCCATTGTGTCTCTGGCTGTATGAGTTGTAGCTCCATCTTGCTGGAAACATATTTCAGGATTATTTAGAACTACCGGACGTAAACAATTTTTCAACATGGTCCCATATACCGCCCAGTTGACGTTTTCTGGTTCCCCAGCTTCATTTTCCACAAATAATACGTGGGCGGATCAATAACTCCGTGACTTTTTGAATGAAACACAGTTTTTTTTTTTGCAAAAAATTTTTTTTTTTAACATAACCGCCTTTTAGCTCAATACACTAAGTCCAACGTTTCTCCAATTTTTGTATCTTTCACTGGGTCAAAATTCGGAGAATATGGCGGATGAGGTACCAATTCGTAGCCCAATTCATGGAATTTTGCCATTGAGACCACACACGTCACACGATTACATTTATGGTCAATTGAGAGCAAACGCCGCACCCATCTTGCAGAAAGCTTTTTAAATCAAACTGATCATTTAAAATCGAAACCACACTGCGGCACTTTTGCTCTTCGATCGACCAACTTCATATCGTGGATTTTTTCGAGATTTTCGGTTGTATTGACCTCGGCCGTATAGAACGTTCAGCGTCATTTGTACTTGTGCGACCACAACGAAAGTCAGGAAACAACTTTTTTACCATTGAAATCGATAGTGCACAGTCCCCATAGTATTTATCAAGCTTTTCCTTGGTTTGATTGACGGTTTTTTCGCAAAAAATAATGTTTAATGAGCACTCGAAATTAACTTTTTCCATTTTTAAAAAAATCCACGAGGTTGTATGTTTTTAACAGCTGTTAAACGCAAAGTAAATGACGGAACTTGCTCAAAATTTTACAGTAGTCTATTAACAGGTAGTACTTTATGGGATTGCATTTCATATAACTACGAGTGAAGTTCGAAAATTCACGGACTTAATGATCCACCCTCGTATCTATCAGCCATAATTCTCCACCAAACCGTGTATCTGAGAGGATGTAATTGTCGCTGATTGTTCACAAGCAAAATTAATCTATTCTTGCATTAAGTATGATGACATACAATTTTATTAACATTACCTGAAAAAAATTAAAACTGTAAAAATAAAAAAATTGATAAGCATTTTATCAAATCAGAGTCGGAGTTGGCCCACCCTGTATTTATGAAAAGCTTGATTTATTTTCGAGTAAATATATAAATATTGGGTATAAAAGTTAATAATGGCGATTTTTTTGCTTGTAAAATGCATTTATTATAATTACAAAATAAATTAATACATTATTTAAAGTATTGCCCATCGTTAGCGACTACTTTTTCCCATTTTTCTGGTAGCATATTGATTCCGCGCCAAAATAACTGCTCCATTTTTGAGGTAAAGAATGAATCAAGCCAATTTTTGATACCCTGTTCTGAAGTGAAGAGTATTCCAGTAAGTGCGTTCTGCATCGATCGAAACAAATGGTAGTCAGAAGGAGCAAGGTCTGGGCTATAAGACGGGTGAGCCAAAACTTCCCATCCACTCTTTTCCAACTAGTTTTTGACCGGTAATGTGGCCGAGCATTGCCATGATGGAAAATTATGATCTCGTGCCTGGTCGTTTTTCGTTGATTGCTCTTTTCAAACGAATCAATTGTGTTCGGTACAGGCCCCATGTGATCGCTTGACCCGATTTTAACAGCTCATAATACAAAACACCTTTCTGATCCCACCAAATACAGAGCATTACCTTGGCGCCATGGATATTCGGCTTCGGCGTTAATTTGGTTGGTTGGCCGGGCTTTACATATGACTTTTTGCCTTGGAGTTTCATAATGTATCCATATTTCATCACCAGTAACAATACGATGCAAAATTGACTTCTTTTTGTAGCGTTCAAGCAGCATTTCCGACATGCAAAATCGCTTTTCAATTCACGTGGGACCCAATTTTCTCGCTTTTGAATGAATCCCAATGCTTGTTGTGTGTCTCCCAATGAAAATATAAATTCTTTGCGAATAATGCTGCCAATTGCTCATCTTCAAAGTTTTTCGGCTGACCAGGCCTCTCCTTGTCTTCTGTGTCGAAATCACTTTTGAATCGCGCAAATCATAGTTCACAAATTTTTTGAGTTGGTGCATGTTGACCGTAAGCTTCTACCAACAATCGATAACATTCAGGCACAAAATTCGACATTATTATACAGATTAAAAAAAATGTGTGTTTAAACTTTGGCGTCGATCGAATACTGAATTATAATGACAGATGTTTTAAAATACCATACATATTTGTTATTATTGATAGTTATTCCATCTGTTGTCCAAATCGACATTATTAACTTTTATACCCCATATAAAAGTTCTTAACAAACATTTCATAAATATGATTAAAAATTAAATTGGATAAAGATTGATCAAATTTTGTAATTGCTATCGTCCTTATGTATCCAACAGCATCCAATTTTTCAAATTAAAAAAAAAAAATAGTTTCAATGAAAATACTTTTATTTTTTTTACACCATAGTGCCTACTGTAATATGATGATGAGTTTGTTATTTTTTCATTAATTTTTATTTTTTTGCTATTCTTTTTGTTCTTTGTTTATAAATAAGAACAAAGGCAATTTTTATGCTAAAATAAAAACAACAGCACAGCAACTACAAAAAGAATCTGCATAATTAGTGACTCAATTTAAGCCACAAATTTCTACTTGGGTTTTATAAACCATAAAACCGTATGTAATAAACAGGGCAGCGACTTTCATGCAGTAAAAAAATTGAAGACAAAATATGCTCTAAAATCCCCAAAAAAACTAGCACAGAAAATAAAAAAACTATGTACTTAAAACTTGGCGATTTCTAAAAATCATATTTATTACAAGAGACCGTTAAAGAAAATATGCAAAAATACACAAAAAAAAATTGCAGAAATATGCAAAACATAAAATAATTATTAAATTTGCAAAAAAAAAAAAAAAATGCACTTAAAAGCCACATGCAAAAATGTGCATTTAAAACAAATTATAAATTAGTTGGTTATAAGCGAGCTTTGCATTAACCGGGATCAAATTTAAAATTAAATTACATATGGGTATTTCCACAGAAAGGTCAACCGCTACCAAAATATTAAAGTTGAAGAAAAAAGACTTTTCTGAGAAAATTTAGTTGGTTAATGCATTGGATTTTAAGAATATACCTAATTAAATACATATTACCATTTGTAATTTAAGAAAAGTGGTCTGCAAAGAGCAGCTTTGCTTTTTTTGGTTTTAGCGTTTTTAATTGACATTTTTCCTTGAGTTATTTCTAAGTGTTACATATCATGTCGATTGCACTCTTCTTATAGACTAAATATACCAACAATAAATATTTAAAAAAACCACAGTAGAGATCAAGCAAACTCCGAATAACGGTATAATTCAAAGATTCTTTGTACTACATTCTTCTATCCCGTTCGCGACCGAAAATAAGCATTTGTGTTTAGTTCTCCGTGAACGTTGATCGGAATAGTTTGATATTTACAATTCAAAACAAAATAACCGAGATCATTTAAAAAACCAAACCTAAAACATTTTGATCCATAAATAAACCTAAAAAATGCCTTTGGAATCATTGTCCCGTTCGCGATTCTAAAAAAATATTTAAAAAAAATAATGATAAGGATAATAAAAAAAAAAAACAAAATGCTAAATAAAATCTTTATATCTCTGCTTTAGTTAAAAAATAATCTCCATTTAATAAACTGACGAAATTCGCAGAGTTTTAAACAAAACCACACACCGAAAAAAATGACTTACATTTTTTGTCCCGTTCGCGATCGCAAGTTTATCGAAAATATTTGGAGAACGTTCATATTTTATAATTTTCTTTTTGTTCTCAAAAATTGTTCTACTAAAATGCTATTAAATATTTATAAAAAGTTAAAAAAAAATTTGAGTTTTCATATTTTTTTTTTTCAAGTTGAGTGCGTACGAATGTCCCGTTCGCGATCCTGGAAATGCCCATATATATATTTTTTTTTTTATTACTCACAAAATATTTAATATTCTATTTTTAAAAGAAACATTCAGAAATGATGCAATATTTTCATAAGATTTTCTAAATAAATGGTTTTATGCGATACTTTAAAATTAATTTTAAAAAAATTTTAAGGAAAAATTTTATGCAGTTCGTAACGAAAATATAAAATTATATGTATAAAATTTTGTTCGTGGGACTGTTAAAAAACATTTGGGTAAAACGGGTTCGTAATAACAGATTTTTTTTATATGAATATTTTTTATAAAAGTATTTGGTCAAAATTGTTTTTGAACTACTGACTACAAATGAAAGTCTCTGCTCTGGTAATAACTTAATATACATATATGAATATGTGTGTGTGTGTTTAAGTGAGCATGTATGCATGTGTAACTAGGTTAATTTTACCGACTCTACCTGCACATGCATGCATGCATGCTTGCATTCATTCATTAATTTTTTTGCATTCTTTGTATATTCGAATAACATTTTCAGTTTTTCCTTTTGTTAATTATATCTCTTAATGTGTTTGTCATCCTTTATTTCTCTTTTTTTATTTTAGTGGCGCTCAGGCGTTAATGTACTTAAAAAGAATTCTGTACGTTTGGCTGAAGTTTGGTTAGATGATTATTCTAAATATTATTATCAGCGTATTGGCAATGACAAAGGTGACTTTGGTGATGTTAGCGAACGCAGAGAAATGCGGTAAGTTTGAAATGAAATATATGATATTATTAAGTTATTTAAGTAATACTTTAAACAACAGCTATTTAAATATTACTGTTGTGAGCAGAGCTTTGAAGAATTAATTCTTTATTAAATTAATTTGGCATAAAACGAATTAAATATTTATCTTAAAGTGAATTTATTTAATTGAACGCCTTCAACTTCAAAAATAATTTACCAACTAATTTTATTGAAACAGTTCGTTTTATTAAAGCAAATGATTTAAATCGCTAGGAACGCGTTAATTTTTTTTTATAAATCGAACGGAACAAAAAAAGTATTCTTTCAATTTATAAATTGTTCATTGCAAACTGTAAATTTAACTTAACCGTTCAGTCATTAAAACAAAATATATTTCTATTCAGTGATTTAAAAAAATATTTATTTCTGTTCAGTGATTTCGTTTTTTTTTTTCATTTCGTGATTTAACTTGGGAGGTTAGACGATCAAGTTTTGCCTTTTAAGTTTAAATACACTCACTTTTTTTTTACTAATACACTCATACATTTTAAAATAAATGCAAACTGGCTTTCAATTTCTCTTTCAAGTTGAGTGTTTTATAGCCTGTTCCTCTATTTCGAAAGAACACGTTCGTTCGCTTTCTAGGCGAAAGAAAACTGATTTGGGTTTCACTAACTCTATTTCTATGCGAACGATTACTTGAACGACAAGTCGAATGAAAACGTAACTTTTTTCATACAAAATTTGGTTTCTCTATTTCGAACAGTACGAACGCAAATGCCACAATCAGTCACTTGCTTTTTGTTTTGTCGAGTGAAAATATATTTGATATTTTTTAAAACAAAATAAAGTCCAAAAAGCAATGGATAACAAAAGGTAAGTACAAAATAATACAAATATTTATAGTTTATTAAGAATTTTAAATTTTAGTTTAAAAAATCAACAATGGACCAGCCGAAGACGCAAACAAATTTTCCGCAGAGGAGGAAAATTTGACCAGAAAACTAAACTCCGTTTCACCCCCCATTACGCTGTTGCTGAGTGGTAAAAGGTAAGTGTGTTGGTGGTGGTTTACGTTTTTTTTTTTACAACTTTTATTTTACAGGAGCTAACAGGACTGTAGCAGTGACCGTACCGAACAGACAACAGCAACAGGCAACAGAAAAGCTCTCCGAACAACAATCCCACCCACAACCAATCGATAACAAATATTTTCACAAATAAACACATTCTCAAATAAAAATTGATTTGTTTATTGTTTATTTTTTTATTTCATTTGTCATATACAGCTGATCACTTTTAAACAGGGTTGTTTTTATCTTTAAGCAGTTTAGTTGTATTTTTGGTACTTTTAAAGAAAATTGTAACAAATGCTTAAAATATATGACACACATAAATAAAGACGATCGAAGGCTTTCGAAATATAGAAACCCAAATTGATTCGCATTCGAGTGGCTTGCTTTCGTTCGACAAGATTTTCGTTCGAAATCGAGAAACAGGCTATTAATATACGTTCAGGAAAACAGCTGATTTACTGTTCAGTGATTAGATATCAAATTTTTATCATTCAATTAAGCAATTCACAGTTTTATTGCTAACGTTGCATTACAGCATGATTACCAGAGTTTACATTTACAATATACAAATTTGTAAAATTTACGATTAATATGAATGGATATTTTTTTATTAACTGAAAATTTTGATTTTAATCAGTGTACGGCAAAAAAAAAATCATTTAAATCAGTGAACAAAAAATTCATTGTAAATCAGTGAACGGCAAAAAAAATTGAGTTAGATGACTGAACGGAAATATTTATTTATTTTAAATCACTGAACAGTTGAGTGAAATTTATCTTTCGCATTGAACGGTTGATAAATTGAATGAATTCTTATTTTCAGGGACCGTAATAATATTACTTTTTTTTTCATAAAAGTCAGATGATAAAAGTTATTTTTTGATTTTGCAAAAGTAACAGTTATTTTTATTTTTTTAAGCAAAAATAAGTTATTTTTTTAATTTTGATTTTTTTCGATTAAAAATAACATTTGTTTTTTGATTTTTATTTTTTTTTTATCCAAAAAAGTTATTTTGTAACGAAATATACGTGTTAAAATAATTTAGTTGACTTTAAATATTTATTTTAAAGTGCATAAGAAATCCCCATGATTATCAAATTTTTTTGTGATTTTACATACTTTTCTAAATACTTCTAATAAGTTCTTCTCTTTTTTTCAATTTGTTTGCTGTTGCTTATCTTGTTAAGATTTTTATCAACTATTTTGTTTAATTATTAATTATACTGTGCTGTAGAAAATATCTGTTATTTTTGCTCAAAAAAATACTGGTTCATAAGGATGAAAATACTGGTATCAGTTTTCCAACATTGGCTTCTATATGCTTTTTTTTGTTTTAAAATTTTAAACTAACTTATTTTCGGTTCCTGCTTGTTTTCCCTGTTTGATTTATACAAATTTATCGCTTTCCTAGTGATTTAAATCATTTAATTTGACAAATCAAATTGTTAGAATTGATTGCAATAAATAATTTTTTATTAATAATTAAAAAATAGAATTATTGAATTAAAAAATCTTCGAAGCTCTGGTTATCAGTGCCATTTCTTTGCTGCGACTTTATAATAATAAGTTTATTTTAAAATAAGAAGTTTCTCAGACTTTTAAATTGTAAACTTTAAGGCTTTATTACAGTCTACTCGTGACGTATATTATTCGATATGTTCAAATAATAAGTTGCTAAGTAAAATCGTAAAAAATTGTGTTGAAAATAGAAATTTTCTATTTTATTACTTGACATTTAATTCTTTGAATTATACAAAATATTAAATATATGTCACATTACTTTTTTACGATCCAACCAAACTAATTTGGGCTAAAGGCTGTGTTTATATTGCGCTTGAAATCTGGTTTAAACTAGATTTCAAAATCTAGTTTGTGTATAATAGTATTCAGTACCATACACTTAAAAAATAATTCAGTTGTGGCCACCGAATTTGCTGCCAATCGAATTCTGACGGTAACGACAACTATCTTCATATTAAATTATATTGGGAGTCGTGAAAGCCAATATGAGTATTTACTTGTCTAAGTTAATATTTCGAGGTTCCCTACTTTTTTAAAGAAAAAACAAAGAAAAATCAAATTAAATGGGGAATGTTTACTATCATTTGAAAGAACATTCTTTGGCATTTATTTTTTGAAGATTATGTCTATCAAATGTTGGCCGTTGCTACGTCGCAGATGGTCCATCCGTTGAGTCCAATTTTCAATGACTCGGTGGAGCATTTCGACTGGTAACTGGCGAATGACACGCGTGATGCTTTCCTCCAAGGCCTGAATCGAAGCGGGTTTGTCCGCATAAACTTTAGACTTTACATATCCCCACAGGAAAAAGTCTAACGGTGTGATACCACACGATCTTGGTGGCCAATCGACCGGCCCAAAACGTGAAATAATGTGGTCACCTAAGTGTTCTCTCAATAAATTCATTGATTGATGCGATGTGTGGGAAGTGACGCCGTCTTGTTGAAACCAAATATCGCCGAGATAACGAGCTTCAATTTCAGGCATCAAATAGTCGGTTATCATGGCACGATAACGGTGCCATTGAAGGTTACGTTCTTACCGGTCTTCGTGTACACTCTCAGCTACGGCCGCTATATTTTCTATGGGTGAATAAAAAACCCTTTGGTATCTTTTGAAAACCACGGTCGAGTAAGAGTTTATCTAAGTTTGGTACTGTTTAAACACGTTAAGCGAGTGTACTTCGGCAATTTCTTATTTATTAGAAATAGAACACCAGTTTTCATAAAAAATAAATTAACAATGTGTAATATTTCTCATCGAGCTAAAGATCTTTTATATAAAAACTTTATTATAAATATTTATTTATTTATGGGATAAATAAATATTTATAATTAATTTTTTATAAATAAAAGATCTTTAGCTCGATGAGAAATATTACACAAATCAAGAAGATCGAAGAAAATTAAAAGAATTATCAAAATTAACAATTTTATTTTTTTATTAAAATACATTAATTTATTTATTAGTGTTTAGATTTTATTTAGGTTTTAAATATAATTTGTTAGCTTTAGTTTAATAGACATTTAGCTGCATCTAATCTTAAGAAAATTTTTTTGTTGTTTTGTATGTTAATTTGATCTATAAGTGTGTTACAAATATCAACAAAATGTCTATGCATACGGTGGTAATTGTTTAGCCTCATTTATAAAATGTCTCTTTAGCTGCTAAGTCAGCCTTTAACTGACACATTTGTTGTTTTCCATAAACAATTTTAACTTAACATTCAGTAATCGGGCCTTAGTATTTAAATTTCAAAAATATAAAATTTTGTAGATATTATCGTTTAATAAACGTAAATTGCCCACAGAGAGTTCGGGCAAATTGTTTGTCGGCTTTACATCTAACTGAAGTTGGCTGTAGTAAGTGTGATAACAGCTGATGAATTCCATCCTGGGCCCAAGGAACCTGTGAATGAAAAGAACAATTATTTTCATATGTTCAAGTAATGGGTAAAAAGTAGTTTGAAAGTTTCAAGTGTCCAGCCAGCCAGAAAGTTGGCTTGGCAGCTAGGGCAGCCAGCGATCCGACAAGCTAGCCAGTCAACCGGGAACTAACCAGCCAGCTAGCCTGCCAACCTGGAGTACCTAGAAAACCGGAAGCTTGCCGGCCAGCCAGACAGCTGCCCAGCTAGCCTGTTAGCTAGCCAGCTAGTTAGCCAGCTCGCCATCCAGCTAGCTATCTAGTCAGCTCGCCATCCAACCAGCCAGCCAGATAGCTAGCCAGCTCGCCAGCCAACTCGCCAGCCAGACAGCTCGCCAGCTAGCCCGCTATCCAGACAGTAAGCGAGCTTGCCAGCCAGCTAGCTATCCAGCACACCAGCCGGCTACCTAGCTAGCTATCCAGCTCGCCAACCAGCTAGCTATCCAGCTCACCAGCCAGCTATCTAGCCCGTTCTCCAGCCAGCTAGCTAGCCCGTTCTCCAGCCAGCTAGCTAGCTCGCCATCCAGCTAGCGAGCTCCTCGCTAGCCAGCCAGCTAGCTAACACGCCAGCCAGCTATTTAGCTCGCCAGCCAGTTAGATATCCCGCTATCCAGCTCGCTAGCTAGTCCCTAGCCAGCTAGCTAGCCAGATAGCTAGTCCGCTTGCTAGCCAGATAGCTAGTCCGCTAGCTAGCCCGCTATCTACCTAGCTAGTACGCTAGCCATCTAGCTTGTCCGCTACCTAGCTCGATAGCCAGCCAACTTGATAGCCCGCTAGCTAGCCAGCCCGCTTGCCAGCTAGCACGCTAGCTAGTCAGCTAGCCAGTCCGCTATCCAGCTAGCTAGCCCGCTTGCCAGCTAGCTATCCAGCTCGCCAGCCAGCTCACCAGCCAGCTAGCTAGCCAGCTCACCAGCCAGCTATCTAGCCTGTTCTCCAGCCAGCTAGCTAGCCCGTTCTCCAGCCAGCTAGCTAGCTCGCCATCCAGCTAGCGAGCTCCTCGCTAGCCAGCCAGCTAGCTAACACGCCAGCCAGCTATTTAGCTCGCCAGCCAGTTAGATATCCCGCTATCCAGCTCGCTAGCTAGTCCCTAGCCAGCTAGCTAGCCAGATAGCTAGTCCGCTTGCTAGCCAGATAGCTAGTCCGCTAGCTAGCCAGCTAGCTTGTACGCTACCTAGCTCGATAGCCAGCCATCCCGCTAGCCACCTAGCTAGCCCGCTTGCCAGCTAGCTAGCCCGCTAACCAGCCCGCTAGCTAGCCAGCCCGCTAGCCAGCTAGCTAGCCCGCTTGCCAGCTTGCCAGCTAGCTAGCCTGCTAGCCAGCTAGCTAGCCCGCTAGCCAGCTAGCTAGCCCCCTAGCCATCCCGCTAGCCACCTAGCTAGCCCGCTTGCCAGCTAGCCTGCTAGTCAGCTAGCTCCCAAGCTAGCCAGCCTGCTAGTCAGCTAGCTACCCAGCTAGCTAGCCCGCTAGCCAGCTAGCTAGCTAGCCCGCTAACCAGCCCGCTAGCTAGCCAGCCCGCTATCCAGCTAGCTAGCCAGCTACCAAGCTAGCCAGCCTGCTAGCCAGCTAGCCAGCCCGCTATCCCGGTAGCTAGCCCGCTAGCTAGCCCGCTAGCCAGGTAGCTAGCCCGCTAGCCAGCTAGCTAGCCCGCTAGCCAGCTAGCTAGCCCGCTAGCCAGCTAGCTAGCCCGCTAGCCAGCTAGCTGGCCCGCTAGCTAGCCCGCTAGCCAGCTAGCTGGCCCGCTAGCCAGCTAGCTGGCCCGCTAGCCAGGTAGCTAGCCCGCTAGCCAGGTAGCTAGCCGCTAGCCAGCTAGCTAGCCCGCTAGCCAGCTAGCTGGCCCGCTATCCAGCTAGCTACCCCGCTAGCCAGCTAGCTAGCCCGCTAGCCAGCTAGCTGGCCCGCTAGCCAGCTAGCTACCCCGCTAGCCAGCTAGCTAGCCCGCTAGCTGGCCCGCTAGCTAGCCCGCTAGCCAGCTAGCTAGCCCGCTAGCTAGCCCGCTAGCCAGGTAGCTAGCCCGCTAGCCAGGTAGCTAGCCCGCTAGCCAGGTAGCTAGCCCGCTAGCCAGCTAGCTAGCCCGCTAGCCAGCTAGCTGGCCCGCTAGCTGGCCCGCTAGCTAGCTAGCTGGCCCGCTAGCCAGTTAGCTAGCCAGCTAGCTAGCCAGCTAGCTAGCCCGCAAGCTAGCCCGCAAGCTAGCCCGCTAGCTAGCCCGCTAGCTGGCCCGCTAGCCAGTTAGCTAGCCCGCTAGCTGGCCCGCTAGCCAGTTATCTAGCCCGCTAGCTGGCCCGCTAGCTAGCCGGCTAGCCAGCTAGCTAGCCAGCTAGCTAGCCCGCTAGCTAGCCAGCTTGCTAGCCCGCTAGCTAGCCAGCTAGCTAGCCCGCTAGCTAGTCCGCTAGCCAGCTAGCTAGCCCGCTAGCCAGCTAGCTAGCCCGCTAGCTGGCCCGCTAGCCAGCTAGCTATCCCGCTAGCCAGCTAGCTAGCCCGCTAGCTAGCCCGCTAGCCAGCTAGCTAGCCCGCTAGCTAGCCCGCTAGCTAGCCCGCTAGCTAGCCCGCTAGCCAGCTAGCTAGCCCGCTAGCCAGCTAGCTAGCCCGGTAGCCAGCTAGCTAGCCCGCTAGCTGGCCCGCTAGCTAGCCCGGTAGCCAGCGAGCTAGCCCGCTAGCTGGCCCGCTAGCTAGCCAGCTAGCTAGCCCGCTAGCCAGCTAGCTGGCCCGCTAGCTAGCCCGCTAGCCAGCTAGCTGGCCCGCTAGCTAGCCCGCTAGCCAGCTAGCTGGCCCGCTAGCCAGCTAGCTGGCCCGCTAGCCAGTTAGCTAGCCCGCTAGCTGGCCCGCTAGCCAGCTAGCTAGCCAGCTAGCTAGCCCGCTAGCTAGCCCGCTAGCTGGCCCGCTAGCTGGCCCGCTAGCCAGTTATCTAGCCCGCTAGCTAGCCCGCTAGCCAGGTAGCTAGCCCGCTAGCCAGCTAGCTAGCCCGCTAGCTAGTCCGCTAGCCAGCTAGCTAGCCCGCTAGCCAGCTAGCTAGCCCGCTAGCCAGCTAGCTAGCCCGCTAGCTGGCCCGCTAGCCAGCTAGCTAGCCCGCTAGCCAGCTAGCTATCCCGCTAGCCAGCTAGCTAGCCCGCTAGCTAGCCCGCTAGCCAGCTAGCTAGCCCGCTAGCTAGCCCGCTAGCCAGCTAGCTAGCCCGCTAGCCAGCTAGCTAGCCCGGTAGCCAGCTAGCTAGCCCGCTAGCCAGCTAGCTAGCCAGCTAGCTAGCGCTCAAGCTAGCCCGCAAGCTAGCCCGCTAGCCAGCTAGCTGGCCCGCTAGCCAGCTAGCTGGCCCGCTAGCCAGTTAGCTAGCCCGCTAGCTGGCCCGCTAGCCAGCTAGCTAGCCAGCTAGCTAGCCCGCTAGCTAGCCCGCTAGCTGGCCCGCTAGCCAGTTAGCTAGCCCGCTAGCTGGCCCGCTAGCCAGTTATCTAGCCCGCTAGCCAGGTAGCTAGCCCGCTAGCCAGCTAGCTAGCCCGCTAGCTAGTCCGCTAGCTAGTCCGCTAGCCAGCTAGCTAGCCCGCTAGCCAGCTAGCCAGCTAGCTAGCCCGCTAGCTGGCCCGCTAGCCAGCTAGCTAGCCCGCTAGCCAGCTAGCTATCCCGCTAGCCAGCTAGCTAGCCCGCTAGCTAGCCCGCTAGCCAGCTAGCTAGCCCGCTAGCTAGCCCGCTAGCCAGCTAGCTAGCCCGCTAGCCAGCTAGCTAGCCCGCTAGCCAGCTAGCTAGCCCGCTAGCCAGTTAGCTAGCCCGCTAGCCAGCTAGCTAGCCCGCTAGCCAGCTAGCTAGCCCGCTAGCTACCCCGCTAGCTACCCCGCTAGCTAGCCCGCTAGCCAGCTAGCTGGCCCGCTAGCCAGGTAGCTAGCCAGCTAGCTAGCGCTCAAGCTAGCCCGCAAGCTAGCCCGCTAGCCAGCTAGCTGGCCCGCTAGCCAGCTAGCTGGCCCGCTAGCCAGCTAGCTGGCCCGCTAGCCAGTTAGCTAGCCCGCTAGCTGGCCCGCTAGCCAGCTAGCTAGCCAGCTAGCTAGCCCGCTAGCTAGCCCGCTAGCTGGCCCGCTAGCCAGTTAGCTAGCCCGCTAGCTGGCCCGCTAGCCAGTTATCTAGCCCGCTAGCTAGCCCGCTAGCCAGGTAGCTAGCCCGCTAGCCAGCTAGCTAGCCCGCTAGCTAGCCCGCTAGCTAGTCCGCTAGCTAGTCCGCTAGCCAGCTAGCTAGCCCGCTAGCCAGCTAGCTAGCCCGCTAGCTGGCCCGCTAGCCAGCTAGCTAGCCCGCTAGCCAGCTAGCTATCCCGCTAGCCAGCTAGCTAGCCCGCTAGCTAGCCCGCTAGCCAGCTAGCTAGCCCGCTAGCTAGCCCGCTAGCCAGCTAGCTAGCCCGCTAGCCAGCTAGCTAGCCCGCTAGCCAGTTAGCTAGCCCGCTAGCCAGCTAGCTAGCCCGCTAGCCAGCTAGCTAGCCCGCTAGCTACCCCGCTAGCTACCCCGCTAGCTAGCCCGCTAGCCAGCTAGCTGGCCCGCTAGCCAGGTAGCTAGCCCGCTAGCCAGCTAGCTAGCCAGCTAGCTAGCCCGCCAGCTAGCTAGCCCGCTAGCTAGCCAGCTAGCTAGCCCGCTAGCTGGCCCGCTAGCCAGTTAGCTAGCCCGCTATCCGGCCCGCTAGCCAGCTACTAGCTGGCCCGCTATCCGGCCCGCTTGCCAGCTAGCTAGCCCGCTAGCCAGCTAGCTAGCCCGCTAGTCAGCTAGCTAGCTGGCTAGCTAGCGGGCCAGCTAGCGGGCTAGCTCGCTGGCTACCGGGCTAGCTAGCGGGCCAGCTAGCGGGCTAGCTAGCTGGCTACCGGGCTAGCTAGCTGGCTAGCGGGCTAGCTAGCTGGCTAGCGGGCTAGCTAGCGGGCTAGCTAGCGGGCTAGCTAGCTGGCTAGCGGGCTAGCTAGCGGGCTAGCTAGCTGGCTAGCGGGATAGCTAGCTGGCTAGCGGGCCAGCTAGCGGGCTAGCTAGCTGGCTAGCGGGCTAGCTAGCTGGCTAGCGGACTAGCTAGCGGGCTAGCTAGCTGGCTAGCTAGCGGGCTAGCAAGCTGGCTAGCTAGCGGGCTAGCTAGCTGGCTAGCTAGCTGGCTAGCCGGCTAGCTAGCGGGCCAGCTAGCGGGCTAGATAACTGGCTAGCGGGCCAGCTAGCGGGCTAGCTAACTGGCTAGCGGGCCAGCTAGCGGGCTAGCTAGCGGGCTAGCTTGCGGGCTAGCTTGCGGGCTAGCTAGCTGGCTAGCTAGCTGGCTAGCTAACTGGCTAGCGGGCCAGCTAGCTAGCTAGCGGGCCAGCTAGCGGGCCAGCTAGCTGGCTAGCGGGCTAGCTAGCTGGCTAGCGGGCTAGCTACCTGGCTAGCGGGCTAGCTACCTGGCTAGCGGGCTAGCTACCTGGCTAGCGGGCTAGCTAGCGGGCTAGCTAGCTGGCTAGCGGGCTAGCTAGCGGGCCAGCTAGCGGGCTAGCTAGCTGGCTAGCGGGGTAGCTAGCTGGCTAGCGGGCCAGCTAGCTGGCTAGCGGGCTAGCTAGCTGGCTAGCGGGGTAGCTAGCTGGATAGCGGGCCAGCTAGCTGGCTAGCGGGCTAGCTAGCTGGCTAGCGGGCTAGCTACCTGGCTAGCGGGCTAGCTACCTGGCTAGCGGGCCAGCTAGCTGGCTAGCGGGCTAGCTAGCGGGCCAGCTAGCTGGCTAGCGGGCTAGCTAGCTGGCTAGCGGGCTAGCTAGCTGGCTAGCGGGCTAGCTAGCTGGCTAGCGGGCTAGCTACCTGGCTAGCGGGCTAGCTAGCGGGCTAGCTAGCGGGCTAGCTACCGGGATAGCGGGCTGGCTAGCTGGCTAGCAGGCTGGCTAGCTTGGTAGCTGGCTAGCTAGCTGGATAGCGGGCTGGCTAGCTAGCGGGCTGGTTAGCGGGCTAGCTAGCTAGCTGGCTAGCGGGCTAGCTAGCTGGGTAGCTAGCTGACTAGCAGGCTGGCTAGCTTGGGAGCTAGCTGACTAGCAGGCTAGCTGGCAAGCGGGCTAGCTAGGTGGCTAGCGGGATGGCTAGGGGGCTAGCTAGCTGGCTAGCGGGCTAGCTAGCTGGCTAGCAGGCTAGCTAGCTGGCAAGCTGGCAAGCGGGCTAGCTAGCTGGCTAGCGGGCTGGCTAGCTAGCGGGCTGGTTAGCGGGCTAGCTAGCTGGCAAGCGGGCTAGCTAGCTTGCTAGCGGACTAGCTAGCGGGCTAGCTAGCTGGCTAGCGGGCTAGCTAGCTGGCTAGCGGGCTAGCTAGCTGGCTAGCGGGCTAGCTGCCTGGCTAGCGGGCTAGCTACCTGGCTAGCGGGCTAGCTAGCTGGCTAGCTAGCTGGCTAGCGGGCTAGCTAGCGGGCTAGCTAGCTGGCTAGCGGGCCAACTAGCTGGCTAGCGGGCTAGCTAGCTGGCTAGCTAGCTAGCGGGTAGCTAGCTGACTAGCGGGCTAGCTTGCTGACTAGCGGGCTAGCTAGCTGGCTAGCGGGCCAGCTAGCGGGCTGGCTAGCGGGCTAGCTACCTGGCTAGCTAGCGGGCTAGCAAGCTGGCTAGCTAGCGGGCTAGCTAGCTGGCTAGCTAGCTGGCTAGCCGGCTAGCTAGCGGGCCAGCTAGCGGGCTAGATAACTGGCTAGCGGGCCAGCTAGCGGGCTAGCTAACTGGCTAGCGGGCCAGCTAGCGGGCTAGCTAGCGGGCTAGCTTGCGGGCTAGCTAGCTGGCTAGCTAGCTGGCTAGCGGGCTAGCTAGCTGGCTAGCGGGCTAGCTAGCTGGCTAGCGGGCTAGCTAGCTGGCTAGCGGGCTAGCTAGCTGGCTAGCGGGGTAGCTAGCTGGCTAGCGGGCTAGATAGCTTGCTAGCGGGCTAGCTAGCTGGCTAGCGGGCTAGCTTGCGGGCTAGCTAGCTGGCTAGCTAGCTGGCTAGCTAACTGGCTAGCGGGCCAGCTAGCCAGCTAGCTAGCCCGCTAGCCAGCTAGCTAGCCCGCTAGCCAGCCCGCAAGCCAGCTAGCTAGCCCGCAAGCCAGCTAGCTAGCCAGCTAGCTAGCCCGCTAGCCAGCTAGCTAGCCCGCTAGCAAGCTATCTAGCCCGCTAGCCAGCTAGCTACCCCGCTAGCCAGCTAGCTAGCCCGCTAGCCAGCTAGCTAGCCCGCTAGCCAGCTAGCTAGCCCGCTAGCCAGCTAGCTACCCCGCTAGCCAGCTAGCTAGCCCGCTAGCAAGCTATCTAGCCCGCTAGCCAGCTAGCTACCCCGCTATCCAGCTAGCTAGCCCGCTAGCTAGCCAGCTAGCCCGCTAGCCAGCTAGCTAGCCCGCTAGCCAGCTAGCAAGCCCGCTAGCCAGGTAGCTAGCCCGCTAGCTAGCCCGCTAGCTAGCCCGCTAGCTAGCCCGCTAGCTAGCCAGCTAGCTAGCCAGCTAGATAGCCCGCTAGCCAGCTAGCTAGCCCGCTAGCCAGCTAGCTAGCCCGCTAGCTAGTCCGCTAGCAAGCTAGCTAGCCCGCTAGCCAGCTAGCTAGCCCGCTAGCTGGCCCGCTAGCCAGCTAGCTAGCCCGCTAGCCAGCTAGCTATCCCGCTAGCCAGCTAGCTAGCCCGCTAGCTAGCCCGCTAGCCAGCTAGCTAGCCCGGTAGCCAGCTAGCTAGCCCGCTAGCTAGCCCGCTAGCTAGCCCGCTAGTCAGCTAGCTGGCCCGCTATCTAGCCCGCTAGCTAGCCCGCTAGCCAGCTAGCTGGCCCGCTAGCCAGCTAGCTAGCCCGCTAGCCAGCTAGCTATCCCGCTAGCCAGCTAGCTAGCCCGCTAGCTAGCCCGCTAGCCAGCTAGCTAGCCCGGTAGCCAGCTAGCTAGCCCGCTAGCTAGCCCGCTAGCCAGCTAGCTAGCCCGCTAGTCAGCTAGCTGGCCCGCTATCTAGCCCGCTAGCTAGCCCGCTAGCCAGCTAGCTACCCCGCTAGCCAGCTAGCTAGCCCGCTAGCCAGCTAGCTAGCCCGCTAGCCAGCTAGCTAGCCCGCTAGCCAGCTAGCTAGCCCGCTAGCCAGCTAGCTACCCCGCTAGCCAGCTAGCTAGCCCGCTAGCAAGCTATCTAGCCCGCTAGCCAGCTAGCTACCCCGCTATCCAGCTAGCTAGCCCGCTAGCTAGCCAGCTAGCCCGCTAGCCAGCTAGCTAGCCCGCTAGCCAGCTAGCAAGCCCGCTAGCCAGGTAGCTAGCCCGCTAGCTTGCCCGCTAGCTAGCCCGCTAGCCAGCTAGCTAGCCAGCTAGCTAGCCAGCTAGCTAGCCAGCTAGCTAGCCCGCTAGCTAGCCCGCTAGCTAGCCCGCTAGCTAGCCCGCTAGCTAGCCCGCTAGCTAGCCCGCTAGCTAGCCAGCTAGCTAGCCAGCTAGATAGCCCGCTAGCCAGCTAGCTAGCCCGCTAGCTGGCCCGCTAGCCAGCTAGCTAGCCCGCTAGCCAGCTAGCTATCCCGCTAGCCAGCTAGCTAGCCCGCTAGCTAGCCCGCTAGCTAGCCCGCTAGCCAGCTAGCTACCCCGCTAGCCAGCTAGCTACCCCGCTAGCCAGCTAGCTACCCCGCTAGCCAGCTATCCGGCCCGCTAGCCAGCTAGCTAGCCCGCTAGCCAGCTAGCTAGCCAGCTAGCTAGCCAGTTAGCTAGCCCGCTAGCTAGCCCGCTAGCCAGTTAGCTAGCCCGCTAGCTGGCCCGCTAGCCAGCTAGCTAGCCCGCTTGCTAGCCAGCTAGCTAGCCCTCTAGCCAGCTAGCTAGCCCGCTAGCCAACTAGCTAGCCCGCTAGCCAGCTAGCTAGCCAGCTAGCTAGCCAGCTAGCTAGCCCGCTAGCTACCCCGCTAGCCAGCTAGCTACCCCGCTAGCCAGCTAGCTAGCCCGCTAGCCAGCTAGCAGGCTAGCTAGCGGGCTAGCTAGCTGGCTATCGGGCTAGCTGGCGGGCAAGCTAGCGGGCTAGCTACCTAGCTAGCTGGCTAGCGGGGCAGCTAGCTGGCTAGCGGGCTAGCTAGCGGGCTAGATAGCGGGCCAGCTAGCTGACTAGCGGGCTAGCTAGCTGGCTAGCGGGCTAGCTAGCGGGCTAGCTAGCTGGCTACCGGGCTAGCTAGCTGGCTAGCGGGCTAGCTAGCGGGCTAGCTAGCTGGCTAGCGGGATAGCTAGCTGGCTAGCGGGCTAGCTAGCTGGCTAGCGGGCCAGCTAGCGGGCTAGCTAGCTGGCTAGCGGGCTAGCTAGCTTGCTAGCGGACTAGCTAGCGGGCTAGCTAGCTGGCTAGCGGGCTAGCTAGCTGGCTAGCGGGCTAGCTAGCTGGCTAGCGGGCTATCTAGCTGGCTAGCTAGCTGGCTAGCTAGCGGGCTAGCTAGCGGGCTAGCTAGCGGGCTAGCTAGCGGGCTAGCTAGCTGGCTAGCTAGCTGGCTAGCTAGCTGGCTAGCTAGCTGGCTAGCGGGCTAGCTAGCGGGCAAGCTAGCGGGCTAGCTACCTGGCTAGCGGGCTTGCTAGCTGGCTAGCGGGCTAGCTAGCTGGCTAGCGGGCTAGCTGGCTAGCTAGCGGGCTAGCTAGCTGGATAGCGGGGTAGCTAGCTGGCTAGCGGGCTAGATAGCTTGCTAGCGGGCTAGCTAGCTGGCTAGCGGGGTAGCTAGCTGGCTAGCGGGCTAGCTAGCTGGCTAGCGGGCTAGCTAGCTGGCTAGCGGGCTAGCTAGCTGGCTAGCGGGCTAGCTAGCTGGCTAGCGGGCTAGCTAGCTGACTAGCGGGGTAGCTAGCTGGCTAGCGGGCTAGCTAGCGGGCTAGATAGCGGGCTAGCTAGCGGGCTAGATAGCGGGCCAGCTAGCTGACTAGCGGGCTAGCTAGCTGGCTAGCGGGCTAGCTAGCGGGCTAGCTAGCTGGCTACCGGGCTAGCTAGCTGGCTAGCGGGCTAGCTAGCGGGCTAGCTAGCTGGCTAGCGGGATAGCTAGCTGGCTAGCGGGCTAGCTAGCTGGCTAGCGGGCCAGCTAGCTGGCTAGCGGGCTAGCTAGCGGGCTAGATAGCGGGCCAGCTAGCTGACTAGCGGGCTAGCTAGCTGGCTACCGGGCTAGCTAGCTGGCTAGCGGGCTAGCTAGCGGGCTAGCTAGCTGGCTAGCGGGATAGCTAGCTGGCTAGCGGGCTAGCTAGCTGGCTAGCGGGCCAGCTAGCGGGCTAGCTAGCGGGCTAGCTAGCTTGCTAGCGGACTAGCTAGCGGGCTAGCTAGCTGGCTAGCGGGCTAGCTAGCTGGCTAGCGGGCTATCTAGCTGGCTAGCTAGCTGGCTAGCTAGCGGGCTAGCTAGCGGGCTAGCTAGCGGGCTAGCTAGCGGGCTAGCTACCTGGCTAGCGGGCTTGCTAGCTGGCTAGCGGGCTAGCTAGCTGGCTAGCGGGCTAGCTGGCTAGCTAGCGGGCTAGCTAGCTGGATAGCGGGGTAGCTAGCTGGCTAGCGGGCTAGATAGCTTGCTAGCGGGCTAGCTAGCTGGCTAGCGGGGTAGCTAGCTGGCTAGCGGGCTAGCTAGCTGGCTAGCGGGCTAGCTAGCTGGCTAGCGGGCTAGCTAGCTGGCTAGCGGGGTAGCTAGCTGGCTAGCGGGCTAGATAGCTTGCTAGCGGGCTAGCTAGCTGGCTAGCGGGCTAGCTAGCTGGCTAGCTAGCTGGCTTGCGGGCTAGCTAGCTGGCTTGCGGGCTGGCTAGCGGGCTAGCTAGCTGGCTAGCGGGCTAGCTAGCTGGCTAGCGGGGTAGCTAGCTGGCTAGCGGGCTAGATAGCTTGCTAGCGGGCTAGCTAGCTGGCTAGCGGGGCTAGCTAGCCGGCTAGCTACCTGGCTAGCTAGCTGGCTAGCGGGCTAGCTAGCTGGCTAGCGGGGTAGCTAACGGCCCAGCTAGCGGGCTAGCTAGCTGGCTAGCGGGGTAGCTAGCGGGCTAGCTAGCTGGCTAGCGGGCTAGCTAGCGGGCCAGCTAGCGGGCCAGCTAGCGGGGTAGCTAGCTGCTAGCTAGCTACCTAGCGGGGTAGCTAGCTGGCTAGCGGGCTAGCTAGCGGGGTAGATAGCGGGCTAGCTAGCTGGCTAGCGCGGTAGCTAGCGGGCTAGCTAGCTGGATAGCTAGCTGCCTAGCTAGCGGGCTAGCTAGCGGGCTAGCTACCTGGCTAGCGGGCTGGCTAGCGGGCTAGCTAGCTGGCTAGCAGGCCGGATAGCGGGCTAGCTACCTGGCTAGCGGGCTAGCTAGCTGGCTAGCGGGCTAGCTAGCTGGCTAGCGGGCTAGCTAGCTGGCTAGCTAGCTGGCTAGCTAGCTGGCTAGCTGGCTAGCTAGCTGCCTAGCTAGCTGCCTAGCTAGCTGGCTAGCTAGCTGGCTAGCGGGCTAGCTAGCTGGCTAGCGGGCTAGCTAGCTGGCTAGCAGGCCGGATAGCGGGCTAGCTACCTGGCTAGCGGGCCAGCTAGCTGGCTAGCGGGCTAGCTAGCGGGCCAGCTAGCTGGCTAGCGGGCTGGCTAGCGGGCTAGCTACCTGGCCAGCGGGCTAGCTAGCTGGCTAGCGGGCTAGCTAGCTGGCTAGCGGGCTAGCTAGCTGGCTAGCTAGCGGCTAGCGGACTAGCTAGCGGCTAGCGGACTAGCTAGCGGCTAGCGGACTAGCTAGCGGGCTAGCTAGCTGGCCGGATAGCGGGCCAGCTAGCGGGCTGGCTAGCGGGCCAGCTAGCTGGCTAGCGGGCTAGCTAGCGGGCCAGCTAGCTGGCTAGCGGGCTAGCTAGCGGGCTAGCTAGCTGGCTAGCGGGGTAGCTAGCTGGCTAGCGGGCTAGCTAGCTGGCTAGCTAGCTGGCTAGCGGGCAAGCTAGCGGGCTAGCTAGCGGGCTAGCTAGCGGGGTAGCTAGCTGGCTAGCGGGCTAGCTAGCTGGCTAGCGGGCTAGCTAGCTGGCTAGCGGGCTAGCTAGCTGGCTAGCGGGCTACCTAGCTGGCTAGCGGGCTAGCTAGCTGGCTAGCGGGCTAGCTAGCTGGCTAGCGGGCTAGCTAGCTGGCTAGCGGGCTAGCTAGATGGCTAGCGGGCAAGCTAGCGGGCTAGCTAGCTGGCTAGTAGGCTAGCTAGCGGGCAAGCTAGCGGGCTAGCTAGCGGGCTAGCTAGCGGGCTAGCTAGCGGGCTAGCTAGCGGGCTAGCTAGCGGGCAAGCTAGCGGGCTAGCTAGCGGGCAAGCTAGCGGGCTAGCTAGCGGGCAAGCTAGCGGGCTAGCTAGCGGGCTTGCTAGCTGGCTAGCTAGCTAGCGGGGTAGCTAGCTGGCTAGCGGGGTAGCTAGCTAGCTAGCTGGCTAGCGGGCTAGCTAGCTGGCTAGCGGGGTAGCTAGCTGGCTAGCGGGGTAGCTAGCTGGCTAGCGGGCTAGCTAGCGGCTAGCGGACTAGCTAGCGGCTAGCGGACTAGCTAGCTGGCCAGCTAGCTGGCTAGCGGGCTAGCTAGCTGGCTAGCGGGCTAGCTAGCTGGCTAGCGGGCTAGCTAGCTGGCTAGCGGGGTAGCTAGCTGGCTAGCGGGCTAGCTAGCTGGCTAGCGGGCTAGCTAGCTGGCTAGCGGGCTAGCTAGCTGGCTAGCGGGCTAGCTAGCTGGCTAGCGGGCTAGCTAGATGGCTAGCGGGCAAGCTAGCGTGCTAGCTAGCTGGCTAGCAGGCTAGCTAGCGGGCAAGCTAGCGGGCTAGCTAGCGGGCTAGCTAGCAGGCTAGCTAGCGGGCAAGCTAGCGGGCTAGCTAGCGGGCTAGCTAGCGGGCTAGCTAGCGGGCTAGCTAGCGGGCAAGCTAGCGGGCTAGCTAGCGGGCAAGCTAGCGGGCTAGCTAGCGGGCAAGCTAGCGGGCTAGCTAGCTAGCTGGCTAGCTAGCTGGCTAGCGGGCTAGCTAGCTGGCTAACGGGCTAGCGGGCTAGCTAGCTGGCTAGCGCGCTATCTAGCTGGCTAGCGGGCTAGCTAGCTGGCTAGCGGGCTAGCTAGCTGGCTAGCGGGCTAGCTAGCTGGCTAGCGGGCCAGCTAGCTGGCTAGCGGGCTAACTAGCTGGCTAGCGGACTAGCTAGCGGACTAGCTAGCGGGCTGGCTAGCGGGCTAGCTAGCTGGCCAGCTAGCGGGCTAGCTAGCTGGCTAGCGGGCTAGCTAGTTGGCTAGCAGGCTAGCTAGCTGGCTAGCGGGCTAGCTAGCGGGCTAGCTAGCGGGCTAGCTAGCTGGCCGGATAGCGGGCCAGCTAGTTGGCTAGCGGGCTAGCAAGCTGGCTAGCGGGCTAGCTAGCTGGCTAGCGGGCTAGCTAGCTGGCTAGCGGGCTAGCTAGCGGGCCAGCTAGCGGGCTAGCTAGCGGGCTAGCTAGCTGGTCGGATAGCGGGCCAGCTAGTTGGCTAGCGGGCTAGCAAGCTGGCTAGCGGGCTAGCTAGCGGGCTAGCTAGCTGGCTATAGCGGGCTAGCTAGCTGGCTAGCGGGCTAGCTAGCTGGCCAGCGGGCTAGCTAGCTGGCTAGCGGGCTAGCTAGCTAGCTAGCGGGCCATCTAGCGAGCTAGCGGGCCAGCTAGCAAGCTAGTGGGCCAGCTAGCTGGCTAGCTAGCGGGCCCACTAGCGGGGTAGCTAGCGGGCTAGCTAGCGGGCCAGCTAGCTAGCTGGCTAGCGGGCTAGCTAGCGGGCAAGCTAGCGGGCAAGCTAGCGGGCTAGCTAGCGGGCTAGCTAGCGGGCAAGCTAGCGGGCAAGCTAGCGGGCTAGCTAGCGGGCAAGCTAGCGGGCTAGCTAGCGGGCAAGCTAGCGGGCTAGCTAGCGGGCTAGCTAGCTGGCTAGCGGGCTAGCTAGCCAGCTAGCGGGATAGCGGGCCGGATAGCCGCCGGATAGCGGGCCAGCTAGCGGGCTAGCTAGCTGGCTAGCGGGCTAGCTAGCTGGCTAGCGGGCTAGCTAGCTGGCTAGCGGGCTAGCGGGGTAGCTAGCTGGCTAGCGGGCTAGCTAGCTGGCTAGCGGGCTAGTTAGCTGGCTAGCGGGCTAGCTAGCTGGCTAGCGGGCTAGCTAGCTGGCTAGCGGGCTAGCTAGCTGGCTAGCGGGCTAGCTAGCTGGCTAGCGGGCTAGCTAGCTGGCTAGCGGGCTAGCTAGCTGGCTAGCGGGCTAGCCAGCTAGCGGGATAGCGGGCCGGATAACCGCCGGATAGCGGGCCAGCTAGCGGGCTAGCTAGCTGGCTAGCTAGCTGGCTAGCGGGCTAGCTAGCGGCCCAGCTAGCGGGCTAGCTAGCTGGCTAGCAGGCTAGCTAGCGGGCTAGCTAGCTGGCTAGCGGCCCAGCTAGCGGGCTAGCTAGCTGGCTAGCGGGGTAGCTAGCGGGCTAGCTAGCGGGCTAGCTAGCGGGCTAGCTAGCGGGCTAGCTAGCTGGCTAGCGGGCTAGCCAGCTAGCGGGATAGCGGGCCGGATAGCCGCCGGATAGCGGGCCAGCTAGCGGGCTAGCTAGCTGGCTAGCTAGCTGGCTAGCGGGGTAGCTAGCGGGCTAGCTAGCTGGCTAGCGGGCTGGCTAGCGGGCTAGCTAGCGGGCCGGCTAGCTGACTAGCGGGCTAGCTAGCGGGCTAGCTAGCGGGCTAGCTAGCTGGCAAGCGGGGTAGCTAGCTGGCTAGCGGGCTAGCTAGCGGGCTAGCTAGCTGGCTAGCGGGCCAGCTAGCGGGCTGGCTAGCGGGCTAGCTACCTGGCTAGCGGGGTAGCTAGCGGGCTAGCTAGCTGGCTAGCGGGCTAGCTAGCTGGCTAGCGGGCTAGCTAGCTGGCTAGCTAGCTGGCTAGCGGGCTAGCTAGCGGGCCGGCTAGCTGACTAGCGGGCTAGCTAGCGGGCTAGCTAGCTGGCTAGCTAGCGGGCTAGCTAGCTGGCTAGCTAGCTGGCTAGCGGGCTGGCTAGCTGACTAGCGGGCTAGCTAGCGGGCCGGCTAGCTGACTAGCGGGCTAGCTAGCGGTCTAGCTAGCTGGCTAGGGGGGTAGCTAGCTGGCTAGCGGGCTAGCTAGCTGGCTAGCGGGCTAGCTAGCTGGTTAGCGGGCTGGCTAGCGGGGTAGCTAGCGGGCTAGCTAGCGGGCTAGCTAGCTGGCTAGCTAGCGGGCTAGCTAGCGGGCCGGCTAGCGGGCTAGCTAGCGGGCTAGCTAGCGGGGTAGCTAGCTGGCTAGCGGGCTGGCTAGCGGGCTAGCTAGCTGGCTAGCTAGCGGGCTAGCTAGCGGGCCGGCTAGCGGGCTAGCTAGCTGGCTAGCGGGGTAGCTAGCTGGCTAGCGGGCTAGCTAGCTGGCTAGCGGGCCAGCTAGCGGGCTGGCTAGCGGGCTAGCTACCTGGCTAGCGGGGTAGCTAGCGGGCTAGCTAGCTGGCTAGCTAGCTGGCTAGCGGGGTAGCTAGCGGGCTAGCGGGCCAGCTAGCGGGCTGGCTAGCGGGCTAGCTACCTGGCTAGCGGGGTAGCTAGCGGGCTAGCTAGCTGGCTAGCTAGCTGGCTAGCGGGGTAGCTAGCTGGCTAGCGGGCTAGCTAGCTGGCTAGCGGGCCAGCTAGCGGGCTGGCTAGCGGGCTAGCTACCTGGCTAGCGGGGTAGCTAGCGGGCTAGCTAGCTGGCTAGCGGGCTAGCTAGCTGGCTAGCGGGCTAGCTAGCGGGCCGGCTAGCTGACTAGCGGGCTAGCTAGCGGGCTAGCTAGCTGGCTAGCGGGGTAGCTAGCTGGCTAGCGGGCTAGCTAGCTGGCTAGCGGGCCAGCTAGCGGGCTGGCTAGCGGGCTAGCTACCTGGCTAGCGGGGTAGCTAGCGGGCTAGCTAGCTGGCTAGCGGAGTAGCTAGCGGGCTAGCTAGCGGGCTAGCTAGCTGGCTAGCGGGGTAGCTAGCTGGCTAGCGGGCTAGCTAGCTGGCTAGCGGGCCAGCTAGCGGGCTGGCTAGCGGGCTAGCTACCTGGCTAGCGGGGTAGCTAGCGGGCTAGCTAGCTGGCTAGCGGGCTAGCTAGCTGGCTAGCGGGCTAGCTAGCGGGCCGGCTAGCTGACTAGCGGGCTAGCTAGCTGGCTAGCTAGCGGGCTAGCTAGCTGGCTAGCTAGCTGGCTAGCGGGCTGGCTAGCTGACTAGCGGGCTAGCTAGCGGGCCGGCTAGCTGACTAGCGGGCTAGCTAGCGGTCTAGCTAGCTGGCTAGCGGGGTAGCTAGCTGGCTAGCGGGCTAGCTAGCTGGCTAGCGGGCTAGCTAGCTGGCTAGCGGGCTAGCTAGCTGGCTAGCGGGCTAGCTAGCTGGCTAGCGGGCCAGCTAGCGGGCTGGCTAGCGGGCTAGCTACCTGGCTAGCGGGCTAGCTACCTGGCTAGCGGGGTAGCTAGCGGGCTAGCTAGCTGGCTAGCTAGCTGGCTAGCGGGGTAGCTAGCGGGCTAGCTAGCTGGCTAGCTAGCTGGCTAGCGGGCTAGCTAGCGGGCCGGCTAGCTGACTAGCGGGCTAGCTGGCGGGCTAGCTAGCTGGCTAGCGGGCTGGCTAGCGGGCCGGCTAGCTGACTAGCGGGCTAGCTAGCGGGCTAGCTAGCTGGCTAGCGGGGTAGCTAGCGGGCTAGCTAGCGGGCTAGCTAGCTGGCTAGCGGGGTAGCTAGCTGGCTAGCGGGCTAGCTAGCGGGCCAGCTAGCGGGCTAGCTAGCGGGCTAGCTAGCGGGCTAGCTAGCGGGCTAGCTAGCTGGCTAGCGGGGTAGCTAGCTGGCTAGCGGGCTAGCTAGCGGGCCAGCTAGCGGGCTAGCTAGCGGGCTAGCTAGCGGGCTAGCTAGCTGGCTAGCTAGCTGGCTAGCGGGGTAGCTAGCTGGCTAGCGGGCTAGCTAGCGGGCCAGCTAGCGGGCTAGCTAGCGGGCTAGCTAGCGGGCTAGCAAGCTGGCTAGCGGGCCAGCTAGCTGGCTAGCGGGCTGGCTAGCGGGCTAGCTACCTGGCTAGCGGGGTAGCTAGCGGGCTAGCTAGCTGGCTAGCGGGCTAGCTAGCTGGCTAGCTAGCGGGCTAGCTAGCGGGCCGGCTAGCGGGCTAGCTAGCGGGGTAGCTAGCTGGCTAGCGGGCTAGCTAGCTGGCTAGCTAGCGGGCTATAGCTAGCGGGCCGGCTAGCGGGCTAGCTAGCGGGCTAGCTAGCTGGCTAGCGGGGTAGCTAGCTGGCTAGCGGGCTAGCTAGCGGGCCAGCTAGCGGGCTAGCTAGCGGGCCAGCTAGCGGGCTAGCTAGCGGGCTAGCTAGCTGGCTAGCGGGCCAGCTAGCGGGCTGGCTAGCGGGCTAGCTACCTGGCTAGCGGGCTAGCGGGGTAGCTAGCGGGCTAGCTAGCTGGCTAGCTAGCTGGCTAGCGGGGTAGCTAGCTGGCTAGCGGGCTGGCTAGCGGGCTAGCTAGCTGGCTAGCGGGCCAGCTAGCGGGCTAGCTAGCTGGCTAGCTAGCTGGCTAGCGGGGTAGCTAGCTGGCTAGCGGGCTGGCTAGCGGGCTAGCTAGCCGGATAGCCGCCGGATAGCGGGCCAGCTAGCGGGCTAGCTAGCTGGCTAGCGGGCTAGCTAGCTGGCTAGCGGGCTAGCTAGCTGGCTAGCGGGCTAGCTAGCGGCCCAGCTAGCGGGCTAGCTAGCTGGCTAGCTAGCGGGCTAGCTAGCGGCCCAGCTAGCGGGCTAGCTAGCTGGCTAGCGGGCTAGCTAGCTGGCTAGCGGGCTAGCTAGCTGGCTAGCGGGGTAGCTAGCGGGCTAGCTAGCGGGATAGCGGGCCGGATAGCCGCCGGATAGCGGGCCAGCTAGCGGGCTAGCTAGCTGGCTAGCGGGCTAGCTAGCTGGCTAGCGGGGTAGCTAGCGGGCTAGCTAGCTGGCTAGCGGGCTGGCTAGCGGGCTAGCTAGCTGGCTAGCTAGCTGGCTAGCTAGCGGGCTAGCTAGCGGGCCGGCTAGCTGACTAGCGGGCTAGCTAGCGGGCTAGCTAGCTGGCTAGCGGGGTAGCTAGCTGGCTAGCGGGCTAGCTAGCGGGCCAGCTAGCGGGCTAGCTAGCGGGCTAGCTAGCTGGCTAGCGGGCCAGCTAGCGGGCTGGCTAGCGGGCTAGCTACCTGGCTAGCGGGGTAGCTAGCGGGCTAGCTAGCTGGCTAGCGGGCTAGCTAGCTGGCTAGCGGGCTAGCTAGCTGGCTAGCGGGCTAGCTAGCTGGCTAGCGGGCTAGCTAGCGGGCCGGCTAGCTGACTAGCGGGCTAGCTAGCGGGCTAGCTAGCGGGCTAGCTAGCTGGCTAGCTAGCTGGCTAGCGGGCCGGCTAGCTGACTAGCGGGCTAGCTAGCGGGCTAGCTAGCGGGCCGGCTAGCGGGCTAGCTAGCGGGCCGGCTAGCTGACTAGCGGGCTAGCTAGCGGGCTAGCTAGCTGGCTAGCGGGCCAGCTAGCGGGCTAGCGGGCTGGCTAGCGGGCTAGCTACCTGGCTAGCGGGCTGGCTAGCGGGCTAGCTACCTGGCTAGCTACCTGGCTAGCGGGGTAGCTAGCGGGCTAGCTAGCTGGCTAGCTACCTGGCTAGCTAGCTAGCTGGCTAGCGGGCTAGCTGGCTAGCGGGCTAGCTAGCGGGCCAGCTAGCGGGCTAGCTAGCGGGGTAGCTAGCTGGCTAGCGGGGTAGCTAGCTGGCTATCGGGGTAGCTAGCGGGCTAGCTAGCTGGCTAGCACGCCAGCTAGCTGGCTAGCGGGCTAGCTAGCGGGCCAGCTAGCTGGCTAGCGGGCTAGCTACCTGGCTAGCGGGCTAGCTACCTGGCTAGCGGGCTAGCTAGCTGGCTAGCGGGCTAGCTAGCTGGCTAGCGGGCTAGCTAGAGGGCCAGCTAGCGGGGTAGCTAGCTGGCTAGCGGGCTAGCTAGCTGGCTAGCGCGCTAGCGGGCCAGCTAGCGGGCTAGCTAGCGGCCCAGCTAGCGGGATAGCTAGCGGCCCAGCTAGCGGGCTAGCTAGCTGGCTAGCGGGCTAGCTAGCTGGCTAGCGGGCTAGCTAGCTGGCTAGCGGGCTAGCTAGCTGGCTAGCGGGCTAGCTAGCTGGCTAGCGGGCTAGCTAGCTGGCTAGCGGGGTAGCTATCTGGCTAGCGGTCTAGCTAGCGGGCCAGCTAGCGGGCTAGCTAGCGGGCTAGCTAGCTGGCTAGCGGGCTAGCTACCTGGCTAGCGGGGTAGCTAGCGGGCTAGCTAGCTGGCTAGCGGGCTAGCTAGCGGGCCAGCTAGCTGGCTAGCGGGCTAGCTACCTGGCTAGCGGGCTAGCTACCTGGCTAGCGGGCTAGCTAGCTGGCTAGCGGGCTAGCTAGCTGGCTAGCGGTAGCTAGCTGGCTAGCGGGCTAGCTAGAGGGCCAGCTAGCGGGGTAGCTAGCTGGCTAGCGCGGTAGCGGGCCAGCTAGCGGCCCAGCTAGCGGGCTAGCTAGCTGGCTAGCGGGCTAGCTAGCTGGCTAGCGGGCTAGCTAGCTGGCTAGCGGGCTAGCTAGCTGGCTAGCGGGCTAGCTAGCTGGCTAGCGGGGTAGCTATCTGGCTAGCGGGCTAGCTAGCGGGCCAGCTAGCGGGCTAGCTAGCGGGCTAGCTAGCTGGCTAGCGGGCCAGCTAGCGGGCTGGCTAGCGGGCTAGCTACCTGGCTAGCGGGCTAGCTACCTGGCTAGCGGGGTAGCTAGCGGGCTAGCTAGCTGGCTGGCGGGCTAGCTAGCTGGCTAGCTAGCTGGCTAGCGGGCTAGCTAGCGGGCCGGCTAGCTGACTAGCGGGCTAGCTAGCGGGCTAGCTAGCTGGCTAGCGGGCTAGCTAGCGGGCCGGCTAGCTGACTAGCGGGCTAGCTAACGGGCTAGCTAGCAGGCTAGCTAGCGGGCTAGCTAGCGGGCTAGCTAGCTGGCTAGCGGGGTAGCTAGCTGGCTAGCGGGCTAGCCGGCTAGCGGGCTAGCGGGCTAGCCGGCTAGCGGGCTAGCTGGCTAGCGGGCTAGCTAGCGGGCCAGCTAGCGGGCTAGCTAGCGGGGTAGCTAGCTGGCTAGCGGGGTAGCTAGCTGGCTAGCGGGGTAGCTAGCTGGCTAGCGGGCTAGCTAGCTGGCTAGCGGGCCAGCTAGCTGGCTAGCGGGCTAGCTACCTGGCTAGCGGGCTAGCTACCTGGCTAGCTAGCGGGCTAGCTAGCTGGCTAGCGGGCTAGCTAGCTGGCTAGCGGGCTAGCTAGAGGGCCAGCTAGCGGGGTAGCTAGCTGGCTAGCGGGCTAGCTAGCTGGCTAGCGGGCTAGCTAGCTGGCTAGCTAGCTGGCTAGCGGGCTAGCTAGCTGGCTAGCGGGCTAGCTAGCTGGCTAGCGGGCCAGCTAGCGGCCCAGCTAGCGGGCTAGCTAGCGGGCTAGCTAGCTGGCAAGCGGGCTAGCTAGCTGGCTAGCGGGCTAGCTAGCTGGCTAGCGGGCTAGCTAGCTGGCTAGCGGGCTAGCTGCCTGGCTAGCGGGCTAGCTACCTGGCTAGCGGGCTAGCTAGCTGGCTAGCTGGCTAGCTAGCTGGCTAGCGGGCTAGCTAGCGGGCTAGCTAGCTGGCTAGCGGGCCAACTAGCTGGCTAGCGGGCTAGCTAGCTGGCTAGCTAGCTAGCGGGTAGCTAGCTGACTAGCGGGCTAGCTTGCTGACTAGCGGGCTAGCTAGCTGGCTAGCGGGGGTAGCTAGCGGGCTAGCTAGCTAGCTGGCTAGCGGGCTAGCTAGCGGGCCAGCTAGCTGGCTAGCTAGCGGGCTAGCTAGCGGGCTAGCTAGCGGGCTAGCTAGCGGGCTAGCTAGCGGGCTAGCTAGCTGGCTAGCGGGCAAGCTAGCGGGCTAGCTAGCTGGCTAGCTAGCGGGCAAGCTAGCGGGCTAGCTAGCGGGCAAGCTAGCGGGCTAGCTAGCGGGCTAGCTAGCTGGCTAGCGGGCTAGCTAGCTGGCTGGCTAGCGGGCTAGCTAGCTGGCTAGCGGGGTAGTAAGCGGACTTGCTAGCGGGCTGGCTAGCGGGCTAGCTAGCTGGCCGGATAGCGGGCTAGCTAGCTGGCCGGATAGCGGGCTAGCTAGCTGGCCGGATAGTGGGCCAGCTAGCGGGCTAGCTAGCTGGCTAGCGGGCAAGCTAGCGGGCTAGCTAGCTGGCTAGCGGGCTAGCTAGCGGGCTAGCTAGCGGGCTAGCTAGCTGGCTAGCTAGCTGGCTAGCGGGCCGGCTAGCTGACTAGCGGGCTAGCTAGCGGGCTAGCTAGCGGGCCGGCTAGCGGGCTAGCTAGCGGGCCGGCTAGCTGACTAGCGGGCTAGCTAGCGGGCTAGCTAGCTGGCTAGCGGGCCAGCTAGCGGGCTAGCGGGCTGGCTAGCGGGCTAGCTACCTGGCTAGCGGGCTGGCTAGCGGGCTAGCTACCTGGCTAGCTACCTGGCTAGCGGGGTAGCTAGCGGGCTAGCTAGCTGGCTAGCTACCTGGCTAGCTAGCTAGCTGGCTAGCGGGCTAGCTGGCTAGCGGGCTAGCTAGCGGGCCAGCTAGCGGGCTAGCTAGCGGGGTAGCTAGCTGGCTAGCGGGGTAGCTAGCTGGCTATCGGGGTAGCTAGCGGGCTAGCTAGCTGGCTAGCGGGCCAGCTAGCTGGCTAGCGGGCTAGCTAGCGGGCCAGCTAGCTGGCTAGCGGGCTAGCTACCTGGCTAGCGGGCTAGCTACCTGGCTAGCGGGCTAGCTAGCTGGCTAGCGGGCTAGCTAGCTGGCTAGCGGGCTAGCTAGAGGGCCAGCTAGCGGGGTAGCTAGCTGGCTAGCGGGCTAGCTAGCTGGCTAGCGCGCTAGCGGGCCAGCTAGCGGGCTAGCTAGCGGCCCAGCTAGCGGGATAGCTAGCGGCCCAGCTAGCGGGCTAGCTAGCTGGCTAGCGGGCTAGCTAGCTGGCTAGCGGGCTAGCTAGCTGGCTAGCGGGCTAGCTAGCTGGCTAGCGGGCTAGCTAGCTGGCTAGCGGGCTAGCTAGCTGGCTAGCGGGGTAGCTATCTGGCTAGCGGTCTAGCTAGCGGGCCAGCTAGCGGGCTAGCTAGCGGGCTAGCTAGCTGGCTAGCGGGCTAGCTACCTGGCTAGCGGGGTAGCTAGCGGGCTAGCTAGCTGGCTAGCGGGCTAGCTAGCGGGCCAGCTAGCTGGCTAGCGGGCTAGCTACCTGGCTAGCGGGCTAGCTACCTGGCTAGCGGGCTAGCTAGCTGGCTAGCGGGCTAGCTAGCTGGCTAGCGGTAGCTAGCTGGCTAGCGGGCTAGCTAGAGGGCCAGCTAGCGGGGTAGCTAGCTGGCTAGCGCGCTAGCGGGCCAGCTAGCGGCCCAGCTAGCGGGCTAGCTAGCTGGCTAGCGGGCTAGCTAGCTGGCTAGCGGGCTAGCTAGCTGGCTAGCGGGCTAGCTAGCTGGCTAGCGGGCTAGCTAGCTGGCTAGCGGGGTAGCTATCTGGCTAGCGGGCTAGCTAGCGGGCCAGCTAGCGGGCTAGCTAGCGGGCTAGCTAGCTGGCTAGCGGGCCAGCTAGCGGGCTGGCTAGCGGGCTAGCTACCTGGCTAGCGGGCTAGCTACCTGGCTAGCGGGGTAGCTAGCGGGCTAGCTAGCTGGCTGGCGGGCTAGCTAGCTGGCTAGCTAGCTGGCTAGCGGGCTAGCTAGCGGGCCGGCTAGCTGACTAGCGGGCTAGCTAGCGGGCTAGCTAGCTGGCTAGCGGGCTAGCTAGCGGGCCGGCTAGCTGACTAGCGGGCTAGCTAACGGGCTAGCTAGCAGGCTAGCTAGCGGGCTAGCTAGCGGGCTAGCTAGCTGGCTAGCGGGGTAGCTAGCTGGCTAGCGGGCTAGCCGGCTAGCGGGCTAGCGGGCTAGCCGGCTAGCGGGCTAGCTGGCTAGCGGGCTAGCTAGCGGGCCAGCTAGCGGGCTAGCTAGCGGGGTAGCTAGCTGGCTAGCGGGGTAGCTAGCTGGCTAGCGGGGTAGCTAGCTGGCTAGCGGGCTAGCTAGCTGGCTAGCGGGCCAGCTAGCTGGCTAGCGGGCTAGCTACCTGGCTAGCGGGCTAGCTACCTGGCTAGCTAGCGGGCTAGCTAGCTGGCTAGCGGGCTAGCTAGCTGGCTAGCGGGCTAGCTAGAGGGCCAGCTAGCGGGGTAGCTAGCTGGCTAGCGGGCTAGCTAGCTGGCTAGCGGGCTAGCTAGCTGGCTAGCGGGCTAGCTAGCTGGCTAGCGGGCTAGCTAGCTGGCTAGCGGGCCAGCTAGCGGCCCAGCTAGCGGGCTAGCTAGCTGGCAAGCGGGCTAGCTAGCTGGCTAGCGGGCTAGCTAGCTGGCTAGCGGGCTAGCTAGCTGGCTAGCGGGCTAGCTGCCTGGCTAGCGGGCTAGCTACCTGGCTAGCGGGCTAGCTAGCTGGCTAGCGGGCTAGCTAGCGGGCTAGCTAGCTGGCTAGCGGGCCAACTAGCTAGCTAGCTGGCTAGCTAGCTAGCGGGTAGCTAGCTGACTAGCGGGCTAGCTTGCTGACTAGCGGGCTAGCTAGCTGGCTAGCGGGGGTAGCTAGCGGGCTAGCTAGCTAGCTGGCTAGCGGGCTAGCTAGCGGGCCAGCTAGCTGGCTAGCTAGCGGGCTAGCTAGCGGGCTAGCTAGCGGGCTAGCTAGCGGGCTAGCTAGCTGGCTAGCGGGCAAGCTAGCGGGCTAGCTAGCTGGCTAGCTAGCGGGCAAGCTAGCGGGCTAGCTAGCGGGCAAGCTAGCGGGCTAGCTAGCTGGCTAGCGGGCTAGCTAGCTGGCTGGCTAGCGGGCTAGCTAGCTGGCTAGCGGGGTAGTAAGCGGACTTGCTAGCGGGCTGGCTAGCGGGCTAGCTAGCTGGCCGGATAGCGGGCTAGCTAGCTGGCCGGATAGCGGGCTAGCTAGCTGGCCGGATAGTGGGCCAGCTAGCGGGCTAGCTAGCTGGCTAGCGGGCAAGCTAGCGGGCTAGCTAGCTGGCTAGCGGGCTAGCTAGCTGGCTAGCGGGCTAGCTAGCGGGCTAGCTAGCTGGCTAGCGGGCCAACTAGCTGGCTAGCGGGCTAGCTAGCTGGCTAGCAGGCTAGCTAGCTAGCGGGTAGCTAGCTGACTAGCGGGCTAGCTTGCTGACTAGCTGGCTAGCGGGCTAGCTAGCGGGCCAGCTAGCGGGCTAGCTAGCGGGGTAGCTAGCTGGCTAGCGGGGTTGCTAGCTGGCTAGCGGGGTAGCTAGCTGGCTAGCGGGCTAGCTAGCTGGCTAGCGGGCCAGCTAGCTGGCTAGCGGGCTAGCTAGCGGGCCAGCTAGCTGGCTAGCGGGCTAGCTACCTGGCTAGCGGGCTAGCTACCTGGCTAGCGGGCTAGCTAGCTGGCTAGCGGGCTAGCTAGCTGGCTAGCGGGCTAGCTAGAGGGCCAGCTAGCGGGGTAGCTAGCTGGCTAGCGGGGTAGCTAGCTGGCTAGCGGGCTAGCTAGCTGGCTAGCGCGCTAGCTAGCTGGCTAGCGGGCTAGCTAGCTGGCTAGCGGGCCAGCTAGCGGCCCAGCTAGCGGGCTAGCTAGCGGCCCAGCTAGCGGGCTAGCTAGCTGGCTAGCGGGCTAGCTAGCTAGCTAGCGGGCCAGCTAGCTGGCTAGCTACCTGGCTAGCGGGCTAGCTACCTGGCTAGCGGGCTAGCTAGCTGGCTAGCGGGCTAGCTAGCTGGCTAGCGGGCTAGCTAGCGGGCTAGCTAGCTGGCTAGCGGGCCAACTAGCTGGCTAGCGGGCTAGCTAGCAGGCTAGCTAGCTGGCTAGCAGGCTAGCTAGCTGGCTAGCAGGCTAGCTAGCTAGCGGGTAGCTAGCTGACTAGCGGGCTAGCTTGCTGACTAGCGGGCTAGCTAGCTGGCTAGCGGGGGTAGCTAGCGGGCTAGCTAGCTGGCTAGCGGGCTAGCTAGCGGGCCAGCTAGCTGGCTAGCGGGCTAGCTGGCTAGCGGGCTAGCTAGCGGGCTAGCTAGCTGGCTAGCGAGCTAGCTAGCGGGCAAGCTAGCGGGCTAGCTAGCTGGCTAGCTAGCTACCTGGCTAGCTAGCTGGCTAGCTACCTGACTAGCGGGCTAGCTAGCTGGCTAGATAGCTGGCTATCGGGCCAGCTAGCGAGCTAGTGGGCCAGCTAGCTAGCTGGCTAGCGGGCTAGCTAGCTACCTGGCTAGCGGGCTAGCTAGCTGGCTAGCGGGCTAGCTAGCTAGCTGGCTAGCGGGCTAGCTAGCGGGCCAGCTAGCTGGCTAGCGGGGTAGCTAGCTGGCTAACGGGCTAGCTAGCTGGCTAGCGGGCTAGCTAGCTGGCTAGCGCGCTAGCTAGCTGGCTAGCTAGCTAGCTGGCTAGCGGGCTAGCTAGCGGGCCAGCTAGCTGGCTAGCGGGGTAGCTAGCTGGCTAACGGGGTAGCTAGCTGGCTAGCGGGCTAGCTAGCTGGCTAGCGCGCTAGCTAGCTGGCTAGCGGGCTAGCTAGCTGGCTAGCGGGCTAACTAGCTGGCTAGCGGACTAGCTAGCGGACTAGCTAGCGGGCTGGCTAGCTGGCTAGCGGGCTAGCTAGCTGGCCGGATAGTGGGCCAGCTAGCTGGCTAGCGGGCTAGCTAGCTAGCTGGCTAGCTAGCGGGCAAGCTAGCGGGCTAGCCAGCGGACAAGCTAGCGGGCTAGCTAGCGGGCAAGCTAGCGGGCTAGCTAGCGGGCAAGCTAGCGGGCTAGCTAGCGGGCAAGCTAGCGGGCTAGCTAGCGGGCTAGCTAGCGGGCCAGCTAGCTGGCTAGCTAGCGGGCCAGCTAGCTGGCTAGCTAGCGGGCCAGCTAGCTGGCTAGCTAGCGGGCCAGCTAGCTGGCTAGCGGGCTAGCTAGCTGGCTAGCGGGCTAGCTAGCGGGCTAGCTAGCGGGCTAGCTAGCGGGCCAGCTAGCGGGCTAGCTAGCTGGCTAGCGGGGAAGCTAGCTGGCTAGCGGGGAAGCTAGCTGGCTAGCGGGTAGCTAGCTGGCTAGCGGGCTAGCTAGCGGGTAGCTAGCTGGCTAGCGGGCTAGCTAGCTGACTAGCGGGCTAGCTAGCTGGCTAGCGGGGGTAGCTAGCGGGCTAGCTAGCTGGCTAGCGGGCTAGCTAGCTTGCTAGCTAGCTGGCTAGCGGGCTAGCTAGCGGGCCAGCTAGCTGGCTAGCTAGCGGGCCAGCTAGCTGGCTAGCTAGCGGGCCAGCTAGCTGGCTAGCGGGCTAGCGAGCTAGCGGGCTAGCGAGCTAGCTGGCTAGCGGGCTAGCGAGCTAGCTGGCTAGCGGGCTAGCGAGCTAGCTGGCTAGCGAGCTAGCTGGCTAGCGAGCTAGCTAGCGGGCAAGCTAGCGGGCTAGCTAGCTGGCTAGCGGGCTAGCTAGCTGGCTAGCGGGCTAGCTAGCTGGCTAGCGGGCTAGCTAGCTGGCTAGCTAGCGGGCTAGCTAGCGGGCCAGCTAGCGAGCTAGTGGGCCAGCTAGCTAGCTGGCTATGGGGCTAGCTAGCTGGCTAGCGGGCCAGCTAGCGGGCTAGCTAGCGGGCTAGCTAGCTGGCTAGCGGGCTAGCTAGCTGGCTAGCTAGCTGGCTAGCGGGCTAGCTAGCGGGCTAGCTAGCTGGCTAGCTAGCTGGCTAGCGGGCTAGCTAGCGGCCCAGCTAGCGGGCTAGCTAGCTGGCTAGCAGGCTAGCTAGCGGGCTAGCTAGCTGGCTAGCGGCCCAGCTAGCGGGCTAGCTAGCTGGCTAGCGGGGTAGCTAGCGGGCTAGCTAGCTGGCTAGCGGGGTAGCTAGCGGGCTAGCTAGCTGGCTAGCGGGCTAGCTAGCTGGCTAGCGGGCTAGCTAGCTGGCTAGCTAGCGGGCTAGCCAGCTAGCGGGCTAGCTAGCGGCCCAGCTAGCGGGCTAGCGGGGTAGCTAGCGGGCTAGCTAGCTGGCTAGCGGGCTAGCTAGCTGGCTAGCGGGCCAGCTAGCGGGCTAGCTAGCGGGCTAGCTAGCTGGCTAGCAGGCTAGCTAGCTGGCTAGCGGCCCAGCTAGCGGGCTAGCTAGCTGGCTAGCGGGGTAGCTAGCGGGCTAGCTAGCTGGCTAGCGGGGTAGATAGCGGGCTAGCTGGCTGGCTAGCGGGCTAGCTAGCTGGCTAGCTAGCGGGCTAGCCAGCTAGCGGGATAGCGGGCCGGATAGCCGCCGGATAGCGGGCCAGCTAGCGGGCTAGCTAGCTGGCTAGCTAGCTGGCTAGCTAGCTGGCTAGCTAGCTGGCTAGCGGGGTAGCTAGCGGGCTAGCTAGCGGGCTAGCTAGCTGGCTAGCGGGCCGGCTAGCTGACTAGCGGGCTAGCTAGCGGGCTAGCTAGCTGGCTAGCGGGGTAGCTAGCTGGCTAGCGGGCTAGCTAGCGGGCCAGCTAGCGGGCTAGCTAGCGGGCCAGCTAGCGGGCTAGCTAGCGGGCCAGCTAGCGGGCTAGCTAGCTGGCTAGCGGGCCAGCTAGCTGGCTAGCGGGCTGGCTAGCGGGCTAGCTACCTGGCTAGCGGGGTAGCTAGCGGGCTAGCTAGCTGGCTAGCGGGCTAGCTAGCTGGCTAGCGGGCTAGCTAGCTGGCTAGCGGGCTAGCTACCTGGCTAGCGGGCTAGCTAGCTAGCTGGCTAGCGGGCTAGCTGGCTAGCGGGCTAGCTGGCTAGCGGGCTAGCTAGCGGGCCAGCTATCGGGCTAGCTAGCGGGCCAGCTAGCGGGCTAGCTAGCGGGCCAGCTAGCGGGCTAGCTAGCTGGCTAGCGGGCTAGCTAGCTGGCTAGCGGGCCAGCTAGCTGGCTAGCGGGCTAGCTAGCGGGCCAGCTAGCTGGCTAGCGGGCTAGCTACCTGGCTAGCGGGCTAGCTACCTGGCTAGCGGGCTAGCTAGCTGGCTAGCGGGGTAGCTCGCTGGCTAGCGGGCTAGCTAGCTGGCTAGCGCGCTAGCTAGCTGGCTAGCTAGCTGGCTAGCGGGCCAGCTAGCGGCCCAGCTAGCGGGCTAGCTAGCGGCCCAGCTAGCGGGCTAGCTAGCTGGCTAGCGGGCTAGCTAGCTGGCTAGCGGGCTAGCTAGCTGACTAGCGGGCTAGCTTGCTGACTAGCGGGCTAGCTTGCGGACTAGCGGGCTAGCTAGCTGGCTAGCGGGCTAGCTGTTTTTTTAAATGTGGACGTAGTGATAGCGCGCTATCATCTAGTGGCCCTACGATTACTCTCCCAACTCCACCCCGGAACCGCGTCAGCATTTCATCAGGACGGGGGGTTTTATTTCCGCAATGTTCCTACGTACTCCTTTCTTTTCCTAAGCAAGGAGGTTCGGAACCACAGAGCATCTCTCCTTCAAAATCCTGTTGATATAGTCCTCACATAACTTCCATGCACTTGAAGATTGCAGCATCACGTTAACCATATTACCGCGAGTCAAGGTCAAACCAAGCACATTATTCAAGGTTTGTCTCTCCCCCGACCACTTTCCACACTCGAAGAGTTTATGTTCCGCATCCTCTTCCAGCGCTCCGCATGAGTCACAGCTGCTCGTCTGCTTTATCCTAAATCTATGTAGGTATTTATTAAAACTACCATGGTTCGTCATGGCCTGAGTCAAGAAATAGCCCATGCTCCCATGCTTTCTCTCCATCCAGACCCTTATGTTTGGGATAAGGCTGTATGTCCATCTTCCTTTCTCGTCCTGATTCCATCTTTCCTGCCATTTGGCCAGTGTATTTCCCCTGGCATTTTCCCTTATCTCGTTGATTTTCCTCGTTCGCTCCAGAGGATTCGTGTTGACCCAATCTATCCGCCCAGTCTGGGTGTATATTTCATCCCTTTCGAGTATTAATAAGTCTATCGGTGGTAGACCCGCAAGCACTAAAGCCGCACTTGTGGATACCGTACGGTACGCTGAGGTGATACGGAGGGCACTAACTCTCTGCGGTCTCTGTAATTCCCTTATGTTGTACTTCCAACTCAGTGCCCTGCTAAAGGCCGGGGCAGCATAAAGGAGTTGGGAGTGTACTACGTTGTTTATAAGTTTCCTTATCTGCGGCTTCGGGCCACCACAGTTAGGCATTATCCTGGCCAGTAATGTCGCCGTTCTCAAGGCCTTGTCACGAATGTTAAGTACGTGCTGCCTAAAGCGAAGATTATCATCCAATTGTACACCCAGGTAACTCAAGCTCCGTTTAAAGGGTATCCCACTACCCTGCAGTCGTATCCTTGGGACTTCAAAAACCCTACGATCCGTCACCAAAATTGCCTCCGTCTTTGGCACTGCGAGTTCCAGGCCGTTTCTCCTCAGCCATCTGTTACAACGACACAAGCTATCATTAACAATTATCTCAATCAATCCGGCACTTCGCCCGTTCACGACAAGAGCAATATCATCCGCATAGCCCACCAGTTTCGCGCCCGGTTGTAGGTCCAGATCCAAGAGACCATCGTACATCACGTTCCAAAGAAAAGGTCCCAAGACTGAGCCCTGAGGCACCCCCGCTGTTATCCGGTATCTCTCCATACAGTTCTTGGTCTCATACAAAAGGATCCTATTGTTGAGATAGTCTGCCACTATGTTGTAGAGATAATCGTCTACACCCCTGCTCCTGAAAGCCTGTAATATCACTCTCCACTTCGCCGTGTTAAACGCGTTTCTCACATCCAATGTTATTATTGCGCAGTATTCTCCCGTTGTTTTGGCATGTATCGCACTTTTGCAAACCTCGGCTATGGCATCTACGGTACTCCTTCCCTTGCGAAAACCATATTGCCTGGCGGATAGGCCCCCCAGGTTTTCAATGCGTTCCTCCAACCGTTTTAACATCACGCACTCCAATAGCTTTCCTATTGAGTCCAGCATGCAGAGTGGTCTGTAAGTGCTAGGCTCATCTAGTGGTTTATTCCCTTTCCGCAACAAAACTAACCTCTGTATCTTCCATTTAGTAGGGAAGATCCCGTTCACTAGACATGAGTCAAAAACTCCGAGTAAAAGTTCCGGCCATATGCCACATACCATCTTTATGACCTCGTTCGGTATGCCGTCTGGTCCTGGGCCCTTGCCCATGCTCAATTTGCCGCATGCTTGTCTGATTTCATCCACGTTCAAAGGGATGTATTCGTCGACCTCTAACTTTGCTGCACTAGTTAGCCCATCCTCATCAAAAGGAAAAAGCGTCTCCACTATAGTTCTCGCCCACTCTGGTTCCTTAATGCCAGGTATAGGTCTATTCACGCCCAGCTTCTTCATTGCAATCCTGTACGGTTTGCCCCATGGATCCATATCTATTTCATTACATAGCTCCGTCCAGCACCTTCTCTTACTGTCCTTTATGGCCGCCCTTAGGGTTTTGCGCCGCCCTGTATTCCCGCGTTAGGACCAGGTTATCATGATTACGTGTCGACGCCCTACGTGCTGCAAGGCATTTTGCCCTAGGCTCACGTATCTCGTCACTCCACCAGTAAACTGGGCGTTTGCCACCATATTTCCGAACCCTTGGCATTGCGACATTACAAGCCTTTGTAAGTGTCCTGGTCAGAGACTCTGCGGCATCTTCCACATCCAATATCTCGGACCGGTTGGCCACGTTTCTCTCCTTAGCACGTGTGATATACTCGGACAATTTCCCAACATCCAGCTTCCTGACATTCCATCTTGGGAGGTCCACATCCCGCTGATACGTATTAGAATGGTCATCTATATTAAACGAAACGTACTGGTGGTCACTCAAGGTAAGATCCTCCAGCACCATCCAATCCATGCTCCCGCTGTAGAGGTTCGTTGTCCCAAAAGTAATGTCGATAACACTTCCACCCGTTCCCCTCCGAAAGGTGAGTTTATCTCCGGCATTAAATACCGTAAGCCCAAGACCAGCAATCATATCACCCACCGCACTACCCCTATTATCAAGGGTCCTGGAGCCCCATTCAGGGGATTTGGCATTGAAATCACCTCCAATGACCACCTTATATTCCGAAGACCTGATGGAAACATCAAGTACACTGAGAGCCTCTGCAAATAGATCATAATCCACATTCGGTGAGTAGTAGCAACTATATACCCTAATATTGCCCACTGTTGCATATACAAAGCCAGCGTTGCATTCGTTAACCTCGCTAACTATAAAACTCCTGTTCCTTATCATGATGGCCGCGCGATGATTCGTGTCCTCGTACCAAACCTGAGATGGTAGGTTTCCATACGGTTCGCTAATCAACAGTATGTCCGTATTATCCTCTGTCGCCTTCTGTATCATCAGGTCTTGTGCTTCCCTTCCTCGTCCGAGATTTATCTGCAGGAATCTCATAATCATTCCGCTGCATTATTTCCCCTATTGCCTACGCACGCAGCACTACCAATATAATGACGAACATCCACCAAGCCACTATCTTGGCATAATATACATCTCGTCTCCTCTCTACATTCCTTTGACCTGTGTCCCGGGTTACAGCATTTCCTGCACAGATCACCTCTATCCGTGCCCCTACACTGACTCGCCATGTGACCCTGTTCCAGGCACCTGAAACACTGAGTCACCCTAACTCTGTTCCGTACCCTACACATAATCCACCCTACTCTGACTCTCCCCGCGCGAAGTAGTGGTGCCGCTAGATGCTCAGGTAATTGAACGAGCGCCTGTTTGGTCCCTCCAAACGATGTTCTAATGTTCAGTATCCTGAACGTCGTGCCCTGTTCCACTTTCGTTGCTTCCATTAGGGCATTAATGAGATCAGCGTTCTCCGTTGACTCATCCATATCCCTGATGTCAATGATCAGATTCTTGGCAACAGCTCTGACCATTATATCCTCACCAAGCGTGTTGCCGATAGCACTCTTGAGCTTCTCGGCCTGACCCTCGCCCTTCCTCAATTTAACCAGTAACTCTCCAGCTCTTGTCCTCCTAATACCTTGTATCTCCACTCCAATCTCAGTGGGGTTGATGGTCCTCTTCATCTCCTTTATGACATCCGCGTATGACCGCGAGGTGTTAGTCCTGATCGTTACTGCTTCTCCTTGCTCACGGATTTTAGTTACTCTGCTCTTTTTCCTCTCTGCTTTTCGGTAGCTTACTGTTTTCCACTCGCTCGGTATTGCTGGGGTATCCGGTGTATTAATTTCCCCCCGTGTATGTAAAACTCCAATCTTCGCGGGTGCCTTCGCAACCTTCCGTTTCCCCTCCCGGAATGGGGGGGTTGCGACCACCTGAGCATGTAGGGCTCCAATTGTCGCGGGTGTCCTCGCCACCTTCCGTTTCCTCTCCTGAACTGGGGAGGTCAGGTCCACCTGGGTGCACTTAGATTGTACATCCCGCTGTTTAACCCTTATAACCGACGGGTTAATATCAATCGCTTCCCTGTACTCTCTTAGCTGCTGGTAAAGTGCGTAAGCAGAGTCCAGATTATCGCGTACCGTCCTGTGTACGTTCCTTACCTCAGAAACGAAGACATTCGCTGCGCTCAGTTTATTGCCCAACTCAATAAACGCTCTTTCCTCAGCTTGTCGGAGCTGCAATAGGTGCCCCTCATCTTCCTCAGAGACTGCTGTACCGCGGGTATACACCGGTACGCTCATATAGTCCCTTATTGTTCCCACTTTTCCACTTAGTGGTCCTTTTGACCCGTTTGCCTGAGGTGACCTTACCATCCTCGAGCTTTTCCCAAAAGGGTCTTTCACGCCCCCTTTATCCACGCTCATTACGATCACTTCATCTTCCTCTCCTTCTTTTCTCTCCTTGCTCATTCTCTGCTGTTTATATTTATGATTCATTTCCATTGTTATTGGGTCCCAACTCGAAGCCGCTATCGCCGTTTGAAGTGTAGTTACGTTTAGATCCCATGGTTATCTATGCATGCAGGGAGGCCATGCGAGGGTTGACATAAGATCCTTATGGGGCCGTACATCAGTGCCAGATCCGTACTAATCAGGAACATCCATCTGAACCTACACCACCAACCCAATGGTGACAAACATAGAACGTACTCCGAGACTCGCCACGTTTTAATAGGACGGAGGCAGCTGCGACATTAGCCCATGAGCCATTTCAGTGGAATTTCACTTCCACCTACTAAGGTCATAGAATGCCGCAAACTGTCAGCCCAGGGTGCGTCAAAATCCAAAAACAGTGTCCAGCAATGCCATAATTAAGACCGTACTGGGCTTGGTCTTAATGCCTTTCGGCGGGTAGTGACTAGGGAAACCACGGAGTCGTCACGCTCCTAATTACACCTCCCCCGAGTGTACCCTTTTGGTTGGATACCTATTTGAGGGCGGCATCCTATCGCCCTGCCACAGGACTTCACTCAGCACAAGTACCCTTTTTAGGACGCTCTCCATACCTGCCAAAACTAGGGTCCGCGGGGGCGTTACTCCCGTTATCCTCGCCCGAGGATACCCTTGCGGGCAAGCGGGCTAGCTAGCTGGCAAGCGGGTAAGCTAGCTGGCTAGCGGGTAAGCTAGCTGGCTAGCGGGTAAGCTATCTGGCTAGCGGACTAGCTACCTGGCTAGCTAGCGGGTTAGCTATCTGGTTGGCTAGCGGGCTAGCTGGTTGGCTAGCGGGCTAGCTAGCTGGCTAGCGGGTAAGCTAGTTGGCTAGCAGGCTAGCTAGCTGGCTTGCGGGCTAGATAGCTGGCTAGCTAACGGGCTGGCTAGCTAGCTGGCTGGCGAGTAAGCTAGCTTGCTGGCTAGCGAGTAGGCTAGATAGCTCGCTGGCTGGCGAGTAGGCTAGCTAGCTGGCTGGCGAGCGCTATCTAGCTAGCTGGCTGGCTGGCGAGCAGGCTAGCTAGCTCGCTGGCTAGCTATTTAGTAACTGTAATTCTTTATTAATTGTAATTATTTATTAGTTGTTAATATTAATTAATTGTAATTATTTATTTATTAAAATTATTGTAATTATATATAAGTTGTAATTATTTATAATTTGTAATTATTTCGTTCAATAAAACTTTAAAAAACAAATAACTAATTTTTGTATTTATTCATTACATTTTCTAAAGATATGTTAGGTATAAAAATTAAATTTAAACAATAATATCGCACCTGCTCCTCTAAAGGGAGTCAACTCAAAATTTAAATATAACTTTTTTTTTTAATATTTACTAAAAAAAATTAAAAACTATAATGTCATTGTAAGAAATACAAACAAGATGTATACAACGGTATAAACACAGACACAACTTTTTTTTTTAACGTTAGAATAACACTCGGGGGATGTCCCCTACTAATGCAGTGCATTGTGTTAGAATTTGGAAAATATGTTATGAGAGGGAGGAAAGAGGGAGTAGTGTTGAGGAGTACAGACAATATGCAATATATCTGCAATAGTACAACAACCGGGTACACACTTTGTTGCTGAATTGGTTACTCAGTGATCAGTGCTTTGCCTTTATCACTAATTGGTCCAACAACAAAAAGAATACAAGGCGGTTGTACCATGCAGAATAGAGAAAAAAATTTAAAAAGGGTGAGGAAAGGGAAGGGAAAAAATCTAGCAATAGAGAGGAAAGGGAAAAAATCTAGCAAATAGAGACATAAAAGCCCTTTGCCCCTTTCAGTTTTTTTTTATTTTTTTATTAATTGATTTATTGTAAATATTATTTTATCAACACTGGACATAAAAACGGCGCGTTTAAATTCGATTTAACGACACTAAAAACATAAACGATACATGCGGAAAAAATGCGTGTTGACACAAAACTGATATGAATTGAGCTTCCATTTGGGGACAACTAAAAATTGTTCGCTTTAGAAGCTACTCTTATATCACAAAAAGGGATACAACTGTATTTTTTTTGCGAAAGAGTAGATAAACTTTGAGTTGACCGGTCCGGGCTCGTCCTAGGAGGGGGCAATTGCCCTCTGTGACATGTCACAGGACTGGTCTAAAAGAAGATGTCACACAACTAACCCCAAAGAAGATATTACAGAACTAACGCAAAAGATCATGCCGTGACTTTTGAACCGGTCTCCTGGAAGGATTTTAGGAACCAGTCCTCACATATCTCGTGATATGTATTTTCGGAACCAGTCCAGTTTTCACCTATCACGGGACAGGTCCCAATTCCCAACTGACCCCTTTTTACCCACAGGGTGATTACTAGAGTATTCAAAAAACCGGCTTCGGTTTTTGCAGAAAAAACCGGTCAACCGGTTTTTTCGGTTTTTTTAAATTTTTTTATTGAATTTCATTTCAACATTTTATTTATTGATTTTAATATTTTTTAATATAATATCTGAAATATTTTTATTATAAAACTATATTCATATCAAATGAATAGAGATCAATAAGTTTGTAAATTGGGTAAAATTAGGTACGTTAGTAATTTGAATTAAATACGTTTTTTTAATATTACATTTTAAATATGTAAAAAGAAAATCAATTTTTCAGTTCTTAAATAATATTTTAGAAATAATATGCAACTTAAATGATTCCTTTTAAGATGATTTTTTTGTTTGCTTTTGATAAAGCTAGAAGTCGAAAATACTCTTTCACTAATAGTAGATGTTGGACAAATAGTCAAAAGACAATTATATAAATTTTCCAACTTTTCAGTTCTTTTGTCGCATTTATCAATATATATGAAATCATCATATAATAATGAATGAATTTGTACAGTCTCTTTTTTAGGATTTTGAATACTGTTTATTGTGTTATTTAGATCAAAAACTAAACTATTTGAATTTGGAATATCCAAAGTTAAGTCTTTATCGGAATCTATCAGACTTACATCTAAATCTTCATAACCAAACAATCGATTATAAAAGTGTTCGGAAAAAATAAAAGAGACCAAGTAACTCAGTTGGTGATGTAATTAAAAAAACCGGTTAACCGAACAAAAAAGACCGGTTTTCGGTTTTCTTCGAATTTACAAAATATTCAAAACCGATCGGTTTAAAAAAAAAAAAAAGAAATTGGTTGACCGGTTTTCGGTTTTTGAATACTCTAGTGATTACTAAGATAGTGGTTAATCATATTTCCCATCAAGTTTAATTAAGCAAACATACAGCTTTAAATTTTACTAAAATTTATAAAAAACAAAGATACATCTATTGCATACATTTAGTTGTTTATCTCCTAAAAAATATGTAGCATACTTTTAGTTGCTTGTTTTGTTTTGTTTAATATATTACTGTTTTTGTTACTTTTGTTTTATTCCACAGTGAACGTTTGGGTTGTAAAAGTTTTAAATGGTATTTAGATAATGTCTATCCTGAACTATTTATACCAGGTGAATCTGTAGCCTATGGTGAGGTAAGTATTGCACTCTATACAAGTTTTTTTTTATTTACCCATAAATGCTTTAACAAGCTAACAAAATGACCCCCTCTATCCCACTCTAACTAAACAATATCTAGAGACAACAAATTGGTCACCTGCTAATATTAAAAAAACAACAACAACTAACAAATAAACTGAAATATTTAACTTTTTTTTATATATATTTTTTGCCAACACACAGATAAGAAATTTAGGTGCTGGCGGTCGCACATGTTTGGATTCACCGGCACGTAAAAAAGATTTGAAAAAGCCTGTTGGCTTATATCCTTGCCACAATCAAGGTGGAAATCAGGTTTGTTATACACAAAAAACAGAAAAACTTAAATAAAACAAGGAAAATCTAGAAAAAGAAAATAGTATTGCGACCGCCACAAGCTCCGTTTTTAATTAAAACAGAAAAACAACCAAAATTTTTATATAAACATTTGTAGTTTGAAACTTAAACCAACAAAAAAAAGGTTATGGGTTCCTTTAAAAAAATTGTATTCCTCTACTCCCGCAATTGTGGCATGTTATTTATTGTGTCTATCTATTTACTCTTTAAATCTCTTAAATATCTCAACAACTACCATATTACCAACCACAATTACAGATTGCTAATATCGATACCGATATGTGTCTCGATTCAGCCGCCAAACCCGACGACATGCAAGGCGCCGTTGATCCTTATAAATGTCACGGTCAGGGTGGAAATCAGGTACTTTTTATTTAAATTCTTTATTTGTTTATTTTTTTTTTCATTAATTTTGAGTTTTCTATTTTTTAATAATTCAACTAACTTTGATATATTTATTTTTTTTATTTAACGCTTAATGCTTCAGTTTGCTTGAAATAATTTTATAAAAACAAAATTTGTTCATAGTAATTTTATTAACAGTTTAAAAGTTCTTCGCTTATAAATTATTCACTTTTATCATTCATTCACTTATCCCTGACACAAAAGCAAAATATGTATTTTTTATTTTAGACTGGTGAATATTATTTAAGGCTTATGGTTTTTTGGTTAAAATTAAATACACGCATTATAAATTGAGGTTAAGCTTAACACAATTTTTAATATTATAGGTATTGTGCAACATAGTTCTAGCTTTGGTTGGACACATGAGAAATTCCAACGAATTATAAAAGTAGAGCACATTTTTTTTCTCAAATCTTTTAGAAAAATATTTATTTTGTTTTAGCTTTCTTCTTTCGGTTCGGAAAATCCTCTAACCACGACCACAATGCCTGCTTAACACGAAATCTTATTCGTTTTTAATGGTCGATTCACCCATCCCTGTCTACCTATATCTACTATTTCCCGTTTTTGAAGGTTATGAAATGTCATTTTCAAAAGAAAATTTATAAATATTTGATAATTTGCATAACCAATGCTGGGAAATAGTAGATATGGGTGGACAAGGATGGACAGCGTGTGTATCAACCCTATTTCTAAGTTGAAGACCGAAGACTATTTTTATTTATTTGTATTAATGATATAATTACAAATTATATCCTAAAACCCTAACCGAACATTAGCAACAAAGGCTATCGCTCGTTGTAGCGGAAACAGACCAGAGCCTCTGGTGGGAATTCAACCCACGACCCCCGCACTGATAAGCTAGCACGCTATCAACTAGCCTACCGGGGCGCTCAGACTATTTATATGCAGTATGTAGTTTTAACCCATTCCTGCCTAATGGGTATTTAAATACCCAAGAAAGTGTTGACACATAAAAAAATTTTGTGCGGTCCAGGTGAGAGATATCGCGGCATTTTTTTTTTAAGTAAAGTAGAAAGATTGGACTAAATTAAAAAATTTAGCAGGATTTTCCTTTATTTTGTTTTTCACAGACAAAAATCGATGTTTTTTCTTTGTCGGAAAATGCTCAGGAAAAGTGCTGCTAAACATAGGAAAATGGGAAAAATTAAAAATTTCGACTTTTATCAGATAGCTTAACTTGTCCACTATGCAATGGAAAAAAATCCGGAAGTGATATGTCAACACACCTGGCCTTCAGATACGGTCAAATGACAATGGGTATTTAAATACCCGACAGTCCATGGTGTGTACTAAAAATGCCTATTTTATATATATAAAAAAAAAATTGTTTACAATGAATAAAAAGCATTTTTAAATCGAGTACTTTGTATTTTTATTCAGAAAACATGATACTTAAATGTTTAAATCACTTAGCCTTATTAATCTTCTTCTGATCTGGTGCAACACCGTTGTGATAATCCAAGAAGCAAGGAGCAGGATGCAAATTCACCTTGCACTTCAAACAGCCATACTCAGTTTTCCCACCGCATTGCGGACAACGATGACGAGTATTGAGTTTTCCTATAAAATGATCCATGCGGTCGTAACGCATTTCCAGTTGTGCCCCAGAAGCCGACTTTCTACCAGGATGATGATAGTTCGACCTGATCATAATGGATTCGCACACCTCCACTCGAAAGTCGAATTGTGGCATTGCTGGCTTGTTTTCATACTTCCGGCAAAAGCAATGTAGTTTCCACGCGTTTACCATAGCCGCGTCGAACGCATTTGTTATCAATGGCCAGTACCACTTTTTTCCCCGGATCCGAATTCTGTAATTATTCATTGCGTTGTCAAAAAGGTCAACCCCGCCCATGCGCTGATTGTATTGGTTGACCAAATGGGGCTGCTCAATAGCAACCATTTTTCGTTGCTTTCTATCATACCGTTTTGCGCGGACCATTGGTGTATGGCTAAGGAAATTTGATAATAAGGTAACGACCTGAAAAATAAGAGTTAATTAAGACCATATCAATGATGGAGGTAAAGCGAAGAATGAACCTATTGACATAATAGATTGTTGTGAAAAACTTACCGCATTATCATTCCAACGCACTGCGAGTATAGAATTATTCTTATCGAAACGAAAGTCAGACATCCCGCGAGGCTTCTTTTTCATTTCCTTGATGACCATTAAGTCGGCATGATTGGTCCGATTATCACGAACAGTTCCTAAAGCAAAATATCCATCGTTTGACAAACGAGTCATTAGTTTGTGACTTGTAAAAAAATTGTCAAATGTAACAGTGTGCTTGGCGCGATCTTCCACATGTGACAGCAGCGATAGGACTACCCTTTCTCCCAACCCGAAACCTGGGTCCACCCGTTCTGATGCACCAGCATATGGAATAAGCTGATACAAATAGCCTTCAACCGAAGCCAAACACCAATACTTGTATCCAAAACGAATTGGTTTACCCTTGATAAACATTTTGCACGAATGCCGGCCGTAGTATGCAATCATTTGTTCATCAATCGAAAGGTGGTGAGAGAATACTCCGAATTGAAGAAATTTTTTGTTCAATAAATCATTCAATGGTGCGACTTTTGCAAATTTGTTTTTCGGATCCACTGCTGAGTTGTCGCACACATGAAAGAATTGTTTGATTCGTTTGAATCTGTCCCTTGAAATACATTCTTTTATTAGCGCACATCCCAATGATTCTCGATTTGACCAATAATTATGCATTTGCGGCAAAGTGTGGTAGCCTGTGATGTACAACAAGCCCAAAAATGTTTTCATTTCGCTAGTTGATGTTATGAATGATGGACAATTGTTGGTCGCAGCGTATTGGTTGGTTGAATTGACCAACAGATTTAAAACCTCCTCATCGATAAACATCTCCCAAAGCTGCACTGGATTCATGGCACCAATTCTTTCATACAACGCTTTGTATGAATTAGCCGTATCATCAAATGGAGTCTTATCAAATTTATAATTATGTGACCGAGACCATTTTGGTTTGATTCCTTCATCGATTCTGGGTCGCTTCGGTGCCTTTTTTGAATTTAATGTTGATTTACGACCACGACCACTAGATGTTGAGGCTACCGGTGTATCATCTTCTTCTTGTTCTTCTTCGGTTTCAAAATTTACCGTATCATTATCACCGCCTGCTGGCATATACTCGTTGCAGTCATTATAAGTACATTCGATTTCGAATTGGCCCGTAATCTCATTAGGCAGCTCCGGCTCATCGCGCAACAATTGAACATTGTCGTCCAATTCTTCATTGTCACTAAGATTATCGACATCATCGGGAGGCGTAATGATGATATCAACGGCGTCTGCGTTTTGGATAAAGTTCTCTTCTCCATCACTGTCCTCATCAAAACAACTATCAAAAAGGGCTTGCAATTCTTTAGCAGTTTGAATTTTCTGTCGACGAATCATTTTGAATCCAAAAATTTAGTATTAGATTGCGATAATCTAAAAATTATTATATGTATTTATAATTATACAATAAAAATATTTGTAAAATGTAATGAAAAAAATTATGTATACTTACAATTGTTAATCGGCATAAATTGTTTATAGGTAAATATAACGGTTTATCATTTTTTTTTTTAACATTTTTCAAATGTCAACAATAAAGAAAATGTCAACAATATAGTGTTGGGTGTTTTTTTGCCAGATATGGTAAAGTGAAAGTAAATACTTCACACCAATGCCTGTCGGGTATTTAAATACCCATGTCATATCTCAGGTCGGAGCTGAGGTAAAAATTTTTTTTTTTTTTCTATCAACTTCTATGGTCTTCCGGGCACAAATTTCCAAATTTCATCAAAATCGTACGAGCCGATATATGGGCAGGCAGTAATGGGTTAAGTATTTTACATTTTGCGCATTGAGTGTAACTATTTTTTTCTTATGGATTTCAGTCTCATCTCGAAAATAGTATTAAATTTGTTTTTGTGGAATACACTGTGCAACACTAGTTCTGGGGATGGATAACTCCAACTCCAAATGAAAGTACGGCGGCGCATCCAATATTTTTTTTATTATTTACTTAAATCAATAATAATTGATAAATATAATTCTTTATAAAATATATGATTTTTTAGGAGGAAGAAGCGTTTTTTAAAGCATATTATTAATTTTTTTTATATAAACCGGATAAATTTAGGTTCGCTGATATCGAATATTTTCAAGCAATATGTTTATATAACTTTTTAATCCATAAAAAACATTTTCATATGTCATATGAGCTCTTAATTTTAAAGTAGAATGGTCGTTTATATATTTATTTATATATATATATATATATATATATATATATATATATATATATATATATAAATATATATATCTGGATATATATATATATACAGTACTGTTCAAAACATATGGAACTGAGACCGTATTTGAGCTTTTAATTGATAAACTTTTTTTAAATGACTCTTGGTTACTAACTATTTATTATTTTTTTACATTTATTTATTGCTTTTGTTAAACAATTAAGAAAAAAACAGATTCCGTTAAATTACAACAACAAAAAATATATATTTTAAGAGATTGTCGAAATTTAAGAGTTCAAAACATTTGCAACTGCAATTTCTTTTACTCTTAGCGAATTAATTAACACTAAAAAATGCTTGGAAATAACGGTAATTGCATTCTTTTTAAGTTATTTATATTCTTGTCTTTACATTTTTACAAAAAAAAAATTTAAAACTATTGCGCTTCAGTAGTTTTCATTACATGGTGAAAGGGTAATATTCATTATAATAATTTTTGTGAAAAATGGCTGGAAACAAATATAATTCAGTTTTTTAAGACCAAAATTTTAAAAGATTATCAAAATGGACTTTCTCAAAAAGAAATTTCAATAAAATATTCTGTACCCAAGTCAACGATATGTCGAATAGTTAAAAGTGGCAATATCCATACAATCCATAAAGGAGGAAGACCCCGTATTACAACTAAAAGAGAAGATAGAAAAATAAAGAATTTTTTTTTCAAATATCCGAAAGCAATCCCTAGAGAAGCAAAAACGGAAATTCCGATAGATGCCAGTCTTTCCACTATCAAACGAAGAGCCGTAGAATGTGGTCTTAGAAGCTTTAGATGCACAAAAAAACCATATGTATCAGAAAAAAACAGAAAAGCTCGACTTGAATTTGCTCGCGCCCACCTTAATTGGACTCCACATCAATGGAAAAACATTTTATGGTCGGATGAGTCTAAATTTAACCTCCGGGGGTCAGATGGAAGAACCTACGTTCGACGACCTCAAGGTGAAAAGTTTAATCCCAGGTACACAACAGCCACAGTAAAGCACGGAGGTGGAAATATTATGGTATGGGGGTGTTTTTCTGGGAATGGAATTGGTCCGATTCACCGCATAACAGATACAATGACAGCCCCAATCTATAGACACCTACTTAGCTCAGTTATGCTTCCGTATGCTGAATGGGATATGCCACTTTCGTGGACATTCCAGCATGATAACGACCCTAAACACACGGCAAGGATAGTTAAAGCTTGGTTAGAGGAAAATAAAATTAATGTCATGTCGTGGCCCCCTCAGTCTCCCGATCTCAACCCGATTGAGAACATGTGGATGATTGTTAAACGCAACATCGGCAATAAAGTATTCCGAAATGGTGATGAACTTTTCGTCGAATTGGAAATGCAGTGGAATGCAATTTCTAACGAATATATAGATAAGCTCATAGCCTCCATGCCTAAGAGATGTTCTGAAGTTATAAAACATCGTGGATATGCAACAAAATACTAAACATTTTGAGTTTTTTTTTATTTTTAATTTCGTTAAGAGTTGCAAATGTTTTGAACACCTGAATTTCGACAAATTTTGCTAAAAGTTATTTTTTTATTGTTGTAAGTTAATAAATATATTTTTTTGTTTTTGTAAGATAATATACTATAATTGAATTAAATAAAACAAAATAAGAAACTAAGTGTAGAAGTGTTTTTATTATAAAAAACAGTATTTACTTTAAATGGGATTTCAGTTGCAAATGTTTTGACCAGCACTGTATATATACCAGATATATATATGTATATATATATATCTGGATATATATATATATATATATATATATATATATATATATATATATATATATATATATATCTGGATATATATATATATATATATATATATATATATATATATATACCCAGAGATATATATATATATGATTAAAGTCGGTTAAGGGCTCTTTTTGTTTTTAATAAATTGTAGTGTGGTCCAAGCATAGTGCGCTATGTTAATTGTGAGTCACACCTTAACGTCAAGTTTTTTGCCCAACTTAATTTGACATTTCTTTGTTTCAGTGTTTGACAAATTCAACCAAATTCAAATCAAAATGCATATGCTTGCCCAGTTCGTTCTGCAGAAAACATTGCTCTTGTTGGCGATAGTGGAGCAGAAGAGCCCTCAACCTCGATTCGTGGGTGTTGGCTATCGCGAGATGATAACGGACTTCTTGTGGCCAGAAAATGAGGAAATGGACCTGGGCGATATGTTGTTCCAACAGGATGATGCCACTTGCCACACAGCCAACGAAACAATGGCTTTTTCGCGAGAAATTCAATGGCCGTTTTATGGTAATTGACATTTCTTTGTTTCAGTGTTTGACAAATTCAACCAAATTCAAATCAAAATGCATATGCTTGCCTAGTTCGTTCTGCAGAAAACATTGCTCTTGTTGGCGATAGTGGGGCAGAATAGCCCTCAACCTCGATTCGTGGGTGTTGGCTATCGCGAGATGATAACGGACTTCTTGTGGCCAGAAAATGAGGAAATGGACCTGGGCGAAATGTTGTTCCAACAGGATGATGCCACTTGCCACACAGCCAACAAAACAATGGCTTTTTCGTGAGAAATTCAATGGTCGTTTTATGGTAAATGGCCGCCACGATCATGTGATTTTACACATTTTTCTTTGGGGATGTGTAAAAGAAAAAGTGTACGTCAATAAGCCAAGAACAATTCAAGAACTAAAGGATGAGATGATGAACCTCAATTATGTCTCAGAGTCATTGAAAATATGGACCATTGGATATAGGTATGCCACCGAAGCCGTGGCCAGCATTTGGCCAATATTTTGCTTCACACATAATTGTCATAGATTCTTCTATCATAATAAAATAATATTAAGATAATTCTCTGAAAACTTTTTGTTTTATTTACAATTAAAACCGTGCATTATGGTTGGACCACACTTTAAAATAAAATTCAACAGGAACAAACAATAGTTTAAACCAGAATAAGCAAACAACAAAAATAAAAAAAAACAAATATTATTCAAACATTTATGTATACCTTATAACAACTACTTTTTAAGGACTTGGCTTGTTATAATGCCATCTCTTACTATTAAACCATTAAATTTCTATTTGTACAAAATTTAATACTTTCACGTAAATAACTACCATTTTGAAGTACCATAAAATATATATCAGCACCGTTCTTAATGCGTTTTCACATAGTATTGCCAAATAAAAATATTTAAGAAATAAGTTGGGATTTTAAATAATGTGGAACTATGCATCAGAGATGATAAATGATAATTTTAATTGGGGGTAGCTAACATTATTAAAAAATAGTGTTTTTACGATACCAAAAATATATTTTTTGAACATTTTTTTAAATTTTTTCATTCAAAAAATTTTACCAAATCTTAAAATATATGTTTCTGATAATGGTAAAACACTAAAGTACTTTTAAGGCTCTAACTCTGGCACAAACAGAAAAAAATACTTTTGAAAAAATTTCTTTTTAAAATAGACTTTACAGAAAAATGTATCACAAAAAGGTTATCATAAATAAACAAGTAAAAAAAGGCTTAAATTCGGCCGTGCCAAATCTTTGAGTACCCTCCACCAATGTCCTAAAAAATGTTCTGACTGTTGTTGATACAAATAATTTTAAATTATGGAGGTGAAAAACTTTTTTTGGTGTGAAAACAAATTTTGTGGTTGGGAAAAAAATTTCTGAGGTGAAAAAAATTTTTTGAGGTAGATAAAAAATATTATTCAATTCTAAGCGACTGGTGAAAAACAAAAGAAAATATTTTACTTGCTACTATGAAATTGTACTAAATAAAATACACGAATTTAGAGGTAACTTCACATTTTCACTCATAACCTTTTAACCGCTGGACCGATTCTACTTGGGAGGATGTCTAATAATCAGGGTAAAAATAGGCACCCCCGCTTGCGTCTTTGCGCCGTGATCGCCATTTCAACAGACAGATGATGGACATCGCTAGATCGGCTTCAAATTCGATAAGGATGGCGAATATATGTATATACTTTATGGGGTCGTAAACCTATATTTCGACATGTTACAAACGGAATGAAAAACTGATATAAACCGTCACCATATATAGTGGAGGGTATAACAAAAGAAACATTTATTCTTATATACTGTGCAATAAAAATATTCATTATTGATATAATAAGTATTAAAATATTGCATATATAGTATTAAAAAGCAAAAATATGCAATAAAAAATTGATGCCATTTTGTTTAAAATCTGTTGATTCGCAAAAATATATCAGTTTATGCTGTTCTCAAGCTAACAACAAACATATATGAAGTCCTTTGCACTAAAAAATCGAAAATATGCAGACAAAATTATAGATATGCACTAAAATATGCAATTAAAAAAATGCACTAAAAACCAAAAAAATATACTCTATAAATCAAAAACAATGCACTAAAAATAAACACAAAATATTGAAATTTGTCGATTTGTATAAATGAAATGCAATATGGTTGTTTAAGTATATGACAGAGGATGCATTTTCTTTTAGCAGGTACTATTTCAAGGTTTACAAATTCTTCAATGTAATTAAAATAAAATAATAATTGAAAGAAAATATTCAAATAAATGCAAACAAAATGCATTGAAAATCAAACAAAAAAAAATACACTTAAAAGCGAAATATGCACTTATAAGCGAAATATGCAATAACAAATCGATCTCATTTTGTTGCAAATTTTTTGGTTTTGACAATCGATTTCATATTATTATTTTTATCGTGCATCAAAATTTTTTTATATTATTTATTTTTTTCAAAAAATATTTGAGACAAAATTAAAAAAAATGTTTAAAAATTGTAAAAACATAAATGAATTTATCATTTTGTTTTAATTTAGTAATTTCTGTTTTGAAAAATATTTAAGTATTTTTTTTTATACTTTTAAGGTCAAATTTGAATTGTTTTTAGGGCTGATTTTTAGAACTAAAATAAATTTTGGTGCTATTTTAAGTGGATGTCCTATTTTCAGACATTAGTCGGTATCTTCACTTTCGGCCCCTTTTTTTAAACTATGTAATATTTAAAAGCAATTAAAGTTTTGGAGGTGTAAGTTTTAATTAGATATAACATTTCCTTCATATATATTTTTTTTAAATTAGTAATTTTTTTTGCTTAATTTAGCAAATCGGTTTTCAAAACTTTGTATAAGATTTCTGAAACAACAAAAATTTGTAAATATTCTGAAAAAAATTCTGTAATTTGTAAAATGTAAATAGCAAAAAGATTTGCAAAATAATATTTTCAGTACAAAAATAGTAAAGCGGGATAGAAAACCTTTACCAAATTTCTCTACTGCCTTCTTTTCTGAGTGTTTTTTTTTTCGATTTTCATCACATAGTAAAATCATATACAGGTTAGTTGAAAAGTTCCTGCGCTCGAAATGAAAGAATACTGTTTTTGTTACGAAATATATTTTTTTATTCAATATAATCTCCTAGAAGCTCAATACACTTGTTCCAATGATCTTCCAATAATTTTATCCCATCCTTATAATGGTTTTCCGGAAGCTCTGCGAAATAACCGTCTGCTATGGCCTCTTCATTCGACGAAAAATGCTTTCCACACAGGAATTGTTTGAGATTTCTGAAGAGATAGTAGTCACTGGGAGCCAAATCTGGTGAATTCGGTGAATGTTCAAGCAATTCGTACTTTAATTCTTTGAATTTAGCCATCGTCAAAACACTTTTGTGAGCCAGGTGCATTGTCTTCATGAAATATGATTTTTTCTTCTTTAAACCAGGTCTTTTCTCACGAATTTTTTCATCCAGCTGATCCAAAAGGCTGAAATAATATTCAGAATTGATTGTTTTACCTTTCTGAAAATAATCAATCAACAAAATTCCTTTTGCATCCCAAAAAACTGATGCCATAACCTTCTTTGCTGATCGTTGTGACTTCACCTGCTTTGGAGCTGAACAACCAGCTTCAGTCCACTGTAAACGTTCTTGTTTCAATTTAGGATCATGGTGGTAGTTTCATCCATAGTTATAAAACAACGCAAGAAGTCTGTTTTATTCGGCTTAAAACGCTCCAAATTACGCTGAGAAATTTGTTTTCGATCCAGTTTTTGTTGAATTGTTAATGTGTGCGGCACTAACTTTCCAAACAGTTTTTTCATACGTCATTCTTCATGTAAAATATGGAGTACTCGTTCGTCTGAGATGCCTATGGCATTAGCAATTTCACGCTTAGTCAAACTGTGATCTTCACTAACCATATTATGTACCTGCTCAATGATTTCTGCTATGGTTGCAGTTTTTGGTCGTCCTTCGCATGGATCGTCTTCAAGGCTGGTACGACCACGTTTAAATTCACCATCCCAAAATTCAACGGTGCGTTTTGAAGGTGAGGATTCCTTATACACTTCTAACCATTGTTCATTAATTTCCTTTGCTTTTAAACCCTTCAAAACAAAGAATGACTGCACGATATTCAATTTTTTCCATATTAAAAAAAAATCAATGACACGTCAACTTCAAATGGCTTGTAAACAAAGAAAGAATTGACAGAATGACTTGCAACTTTGCATGTGTTCTCAGGACAGTTATACCAACTTGAGAAAAAAAAAAGTTTGGAGCTAGCAGTGCCATCTCTTGGTGAGCGCAGGAACTTTTCAAACAACCTGTATATTTATATATAATTCGATTTTTTTTTTTTTTTTTAATATTAATAGAAAATCTGAAGGACAATAGGTTCTTATAATACGTTTTCATATTATACATCAAAACAGTTATTTTTTTTCAAGTTTTCGATTTGAAATTTGTATGACATTTGAAAGTCAAGAACTTGGTTTTTCCAAAATATTTTGGAGTTCAGTATAAAGGTACGAGTATTATTAGGGATTTTAAGTATTTACCAAAAAAAGAAAATAATATCATTTTGATGGTAACTTTATATATTTTTTTGGCATATACATTTGCATTAAACATAAATTCTTTTTTACAAATGCTGAATAAAAAAACACGTCCATTTAACAAGCATATTTTGTGTTCAACACAGTTGTAAATTGAAGATTTTTTTTAACAATAGTTTTATATTTCATGCAGTTGTGTTCACCAATTATTTTTTAACAAACTGCCAGGTATTTTAAATACTCCATACATGGGAGTTGTATAATATAATTCGATTTAATCAAAGGAAATACTTTTAAATCTCTTTACCAGCACTAAACACTAATTCAATTAGATAAGAATTGATCTAATTGGCAGTGAAAATATAGGAATTGAAAGATTCCATACAGTATTAGTTTGAATACATATAGTTTCTCACTAAAAAAAACCCTTAGCATTAGCATTATCGCAACCATCACTAACATTTTTTTGACTCAATGCCTACAATAAATTAAACATCCAACAATCCCATGTCTGCAAATTGCTTTTTAAAATTTTTTCATAATGCTGCCTTGTAGAGTTAACCTGTACTCATACTATTGTATAGAACTACTGTACTATATTTTATATATTTTACCATTTAGTTTTTGTTGGTTGGGCTTTCACCGGTATGCTGGTAATTAACGTTTATTTTAAAATAAATTCAAGTGCAGCAAAAGAATTTATTTTTTTTTGTGGTAGCCAATGATAATTAATATTATATGCAGCACGCTGTTAATTAAATAATTTTGGTTTGTGAATGAACGGAAAATTTCATTTTAACGGAGTTTGTGGCTAAATAATTATATGCAAACAAATACTTTTTTTATGTTTTGTTTTAATGCTATAGTATAAATATGTATTTAAAAATAAATAAAATTGTTAATGGTGTAATTATAAATTTTATATTTTATTTCAGCTTTCTATTTAAATAAAATCCTAAAGTCGACAATTATTTTAAATTGTAAAAATAATCTTTGCTAAAATATCCCAGCAAATAATTTTTATATAATATCTCAATTTCCGATTTATTTGCAAGTTTTTTAGACTTTTAGTATTGTAAAAAAAAATATTAATGACATTTTACAAATAAAAGTCGTAGTTATTTGTTAGTAGAATATAATATTAAACTTTTTGTATATTCGTCGAAAGGGTAGAATCTTTCCGACCTTTGAGACCTTTAAAAACATAATTCCTTAAATTAATTATTAAATCTGATTTAAATTTTGACGAATTAATTCGCAAATTAATTTTTCTGATTGAATTATTTACTACCAAAATTCATCTTTATCTTATTAGAAGCGTCAAGTTGATTTAAAAAAATCTTTTTATAATTCAAATGAAATAATTCAATTTTAAATAAAAATCAATTTTGATTTGATTTGCGAATCAAAAAAAAAATTATTTTGATTCTCGAATATGATTGAATTCGCGAATTAAAATTGTTTTTTTTTTTTTAATGACAATTAATATAATATTAAATCCGAAGGGTTTCATGGAATTTTAATACTCTACTAGACCAAAAATTTTGTCCGTTTTGTCCTATTTCGGTTAGTTTTCGAGATATCGGTCATTTTTAAAATGACTATTTTATAAAATGGCAAATATCTCGGAAAAGGCGAGATAGGGCAAAACTTAGCGAGCGCAAAACGGATACAATTTTTGCAAAACTCGACACCCTTCGATAGAATAGATTCTGTAGTTTTCCGAAGAGTTTCATGGAATTTTTATAAAACAGCCACAGCGACATTTTTTTTTTTTTTTATTAATTTATATGACGAAATTTCGTTCGTATAAAAATAGGTTACCCTGTGGATCTTTTATAAAAATAGATACCTCGCTTAGTTTTCGAGATACCGGTCATTTAAAAAAAAAATTACCATTTTACAAAATGGCGAATATCTAGAAAACTAAGCGAGATCAAATTTAATGGCTTTTATTTTGTTTTAATTCGAATATAAAAAAAAATATGTTTGAAACAATTTGATTCAATTAAATTAAAAAAGATTAAAATGAAATTTATTAATCAACTATGATTTTAAATCTGATTTAATGAACTGATTTATAAAATATTGCTAATTAATTGAATAAAGATTTATCTTTTTCAAGGTCTGCTTTCCATAAACATTGTCTTCAATGAAACATATTTCATAGATTCTATGGCCAGGTTTAAAGTAAGAGTTCCAATAAAAATTTTCATTAACTGAAATGAAGATTATTCTCTTAATGTCTGGAGATTTCAAAAGGTTTTATTAATTCAATGAAGCTTATTATAAAATTTTACAAGTCTGTTTAAATTTGAAGTTAAACAAGTTCCAGTACAAATTTCATTAAATCTATAAAGAAATTTTTTTACTGAAATAAATATTCTTATTTACACTGAGACTTCTTGACTTCTTTTAATAAGCTGCTATTTATTTTTGAAATAAACTATTTTTAAATTGAAAAAATAAAAAGAAATATTTCAGAATTAATTCTGATTGCTGGGATATTTTTTCCTTTAAATTAAAGCATACTTTTAGGATTTAATTAAATATTAAGCAAATTCAAAAAGTAAATTTCTGTATGTATTAACATAAAATTAAAATTTTAATTCGTATAAAACACCATGCAACATTTTTATTTAATTTTCTACATTTCTAAATATATTTTTATTAATAAAATTCTTTATCTTTTTTATATGATTCTTTTTTTCAACCATTGCAAACGCATTTACACATGTATTTAACACAAACTTTTAAAACATTGTGACATCACTCTAACGTCATGTTCAACTGTGTGTGTGTATTGTGTGTAATTTTAAAATTATTACATTTTCCTGTTACATACAAAATGTATATTTGTATGATTGTCTCTACACAATGTAATGTAATGATGGTGATGATGATGTTGCTGCTGCTGCTGCTGCTGCTGCTGCTGCTTTATACAAACAACATATAACTTTTTTTACGTATGGTTAACTTTGAATTGTTTTCTGCCACTATTAACTAATCCGACTCCAGTATTGGATGCTTAGTAAAGCTGGTGAAATTCGTAGAGATGAGGCTTGTCTCGATTATGCAGGACATGATGTTATGCTGTATCCTTGCCATGGTTCTAAAGGAAATCAGGTAAATTTCTTTTACATTTTCTCCCCCCCATTTCTTAGGATTTATTCAGCAGGAACAATTAGTAAGTGTAAAGAAGTAAACATTATTTCCATGTTTTTAAGCCATTAACAATGATAATAAAGACACGTATACAACATATGGTATATAATGGGTGATTTTTTAAGAGCTTTCGGATTTGATTTAATAAAAACACATAAAATTTAGAGAAATGTATGAAACCTTTATTTGAGTCGATATAACGGTCTATATAATTTAATGTTTAAAGATGATTTTATGTAAATGTTCACAGCGGCTGAGCCACAAATGGTTCATACGCTGGGTCCAATTTTGGCATACTGTCTCTAACATATCGGCCGGTATCTCAAGAACAAATACTTCAATATTTTCTTCCAATGCGTCAACCGTTACGGGCTTGTCCCTATAGACATGAGTCTTAATATAGACCCACAAAAAAAATCTAAAGGCGTTAAATCGCACAATCTAGGAGGCCAATTGACCGGCACCAAATGTAAAATAATCTGTTCACCAAAGTCACCTCTTAATTGTGCCATTGCTTCGTGCTGTGTCGCATGTGGCACCGTCTTGTTAAAACCACATGTCAGCCAAGTCCAGCTCTTCCATTTTGGGCAAAAAAAAATGTTTGTAATCATCGCATTAACGTTCCTGCCTTAGTCGTCTTTGAAAAAGTACGGTCCAATGATGCCACCGACCAATAATCCACACCAAACAGTGCATTTTTTGTGATGCATTGACAGTTCTTGCAATGCTTCTGGCTAATCTTCACACCAAATTCGCCCATTCTGTTTGATGATGTATCCATTGAGTCAAAAATTATCTTTGTCAATTTTTCAATAGAAACACATTTCTCACACAGCACAAATTTTAATAATAAAATTCAATGATTTACAAGCGTTGTTCTGTTCGTATGTAAATTATATACTAAGCTGAACATGTTTGACAGTAACATGTTACACGAAAATATCTGAGCTGAGCTGTCAAAAAGAAAGTTGCTAAAAAATCACCATTCAGATGTTAACTTTAATGTTATGTATGTCTATGTGTTTAATAATAATTCAAAGCAAAAATTTTATTGCCAACTAACAAGAAAAGTACACCAACCTGAACACCTCGACTTTGATGAAATTTGTGATATACCATGGACTTTAAATATCCACAGAGGAAGAAGTCCGGGCCAGTCTAATCGGGAAATCCGAAACTTGAGGGTACACGACCTGGGAAGGCATTCTTCTAAAAACACATTGTGTTGCACAAATGGCCCCGTCCTGTTGGAAGCACATGTCTTCCAAATTCAGATCGTCAACTACCGGTTAGAAAAATTCAATCAGCATGGTCGCCATTCACCGTTGGCTCTTTCAAAAAATATAAGATCCAATCACCTTTTGCATCGTAACTGCATACAACACGGTGATTTTGAGAGGGTGCTTCATGAATTATGCGTGGATTTTCCGTCCCCCAGAACCCAGATAAAATGAGATTGTTCATGATCAATTTTGATGGATAATCGTACACTTTGTCGTTGAGTACCAAAATCCCGCGTTCTGGAGGTGTACATTGTTATTCACTATCATGTCTACTTCACGAATATCAAAACAAAACTGACATTTCCAAAAATGGCACCACTTTTCAATTGGGTCATAAGTATGGCCCACCTTTTATTTGCATTAACTTCCTATTTTTTATGAATATTTATTTTAAAATTCAATATGAATCTTATTAAAGTAAATATGATTCCAGTTAAAATAAATTCTTTCATATTTAATTTAAAATGTCAAAATTTTAGATTTTGTTTTCGCATTATTAAAAGTAAAACATATTTCTATGTTTAAATTAAAAGTAGTAATAATGATTTTAACTAAAAAAATTCTGTAAGGGGTTTACCCTCTTTAGAAATAAAAAAAAACAACAATGTTTAAATAATTATAAAAATACAAATAACCGTCTAATAAAGAAAAAATATTTTTTCATTTGAAAAGACACATAATTATATTTAAATTATAATATAAAATTCAATATAGGGTTTGTTTTTGGCAAAATCAGTTGTAGCTGTGCATACATAAGAAATTAACGAATTTTATTCCGCCCATCGACCCAGAGGGATTTTTTTTTTTAAAAATTTGGTAGGACGACCCTTGTTTAAAATTCAAACCTCGACGCTTTTCAGGCCAACTACAATTGGCTTTAATTGACTAATACTAATCAAATGGCCGATAATTTGGCAAAAGGCTAATTTTGTTGAGCCGTGTAATTAATTTTCAAAAATTATAAAAATGTATTAATTTTGAAAAATTTTGTTTTAGAAAAAAACCACCAATTTCGAAACATTCTCTAATTACACAATTTATTGAATGAAATTTTTCAAATAAAAATTTACTTACACAAAGAAAGTAAAAAATTATTTTTCAATTTTATTTTTTAAAGGACTTAATAAGGTCACATTTAATAATTGAGGCCCTGTGCTCCTTATAGGAACGACGGGAACATATAATATATATATATATATATATAATAATTGACAAAATTAAATTAATTTCAGTAAATCAATTTGAATTTTTCTATCAAACATTACAATTACTGATAATTAATCCGGACATCAAATTTCCTAGTAGCTGCAAGTTTAAACATAATGGCGTATAATCATAGTTAAAATAAAGTATACTTTAAGAGTTCTAAAGTCGACTTTTCTTAAAAGCATACTTTAGGCATACTATAGACAAGTAAAAGTATACTTTAATCGCTAAAGTCTGCTTTAAAATTAAAACTAGCTGAAGTTGACTCTATCTAATTTAACAACACACAACAGCTGTTTTCCGCCAAGAAAATTTTTGTTAAAAAAAAATGTTTGAATTGCAAATTATTAAAAGGAAAATTATATCAATAAATACGATATTTTGCATAACATTTATTAAGTTTATAAATTTTTATTAATAAAAATACACTTTTCAATCCTTTTTTTATGAAGTTTTTTCCTTTTTACATTTTGCAATTGCAAATCTTTTATTTACACACTTTTAATTTTTTTCGGCAAATATAAAATCAGCTGATCAATGTTGCCACCTGCTTCTTTTTTAGTACAAAATGTATGCGGGCATCTGGTACATTTGATGTGATACCCATTTAAAGCCGGTTCAACTTTAAACTGGCTTTAATTCTGACTATAATAGCAAAATAGATAATAACAAGTTTTTAATTTAAAGTTGTTTTTAAAAAAAGCCGACTTTAGTGCGGGACTATGATTACGGGCCAATGTTAATTGCGTCAGCTAAGTGTTCTGTGAAACGATTGTAATTTTTATTATTTTTTTTTTATATTATTTAATTTTTTAAATTATTTAATTTTTTTTCTTCAAATTTTATTTACAGTTCTGGACATATAACAATGAAACTAAACAAATACGTCACGGTTCATCCGATAAATGTTTAGCCATTAGTGAAAAACGTGATAAAATTCTTATGGAAGAATGCAATACGTCACATTTGCGACAACAATGGCGTTTGGAAAACTATGATCCATCGAAATTGTGAGGTTATTTTTTTGGGAATGGTACCCAATTTATACCAACCTCACTGAAATATTACAAACATTGGAAATAGCAAAAGAAGAATGAAAAGAAACACACATTTCAATTTTAAATAAATGAATTTAAAGAAAGAAAAAAACTAAAAATTATGTAAAAACATGTGCAATATTTTTCAAAAAAGAAAATTAAAGACAATTATTAAAAAAAAAAGACATTATAAATGACTGTTGTATAAATAAGGCAAAAAAAATAAACAAAAGCACAAACAATTTAAAAAAAAAATTACGTAAAAACTTAAAATTATTTGTTTTTAAATATTAAGATTTCTTCTTAATACGATAGGAAATAATTTTAAAATAATTTTATAAATTACTGAATATTTAATAAATTATATTATTAGTTTTTTGCGATAATTTTATAAGAATTTTTGTTTTAGTTTTTAATTAAAAATTATATAATTTTTGCCAAATTTTTTTTATATACATATTTAATACTTTTTATTTTTATAATCCCAAGTATAACAAAATTTATTCATAAATATATATTTGAGTCAAAAAAATATAGAGAATTCAATTGTATAGAATACTAATCTAATTGCAAATTAATAGATCTGATCAGTTAAGTTAGATCAAAATTATCCGATTTGTGACTAAATATAACTGTATAAATTTGATCCCAACTGATTGAGGAAATACAATTTGACAAAAAATATATATATAATGAGATATTGCTGCATATAAACCAAATACTCGTATTAAATGTCAGATATAATAGTATCTAGTTTATATGATATTATATGGAGCTATATCTTACTATATATATATATATTTAATTTTTATCAAAATGTATTAAACTGCATCAATTTTGATACAGTTATATTTGATAAAAAAACGTGTCGTATTGTATCTCATTTTACCTAATCTTATCTAATTGGATACATTTGGATTCACATAGATATTTTTGGATGAATGCCTTTTTACTCGGGATGTTAATAATGTTATTTTAGTTTGTTTTAAACCTGTACATAAATAACAGCATGATTTTTACTGTAAAAACAAAAGAAAATTTAGAAAATTTATGATCTTTTTTAGAAGATCGTTAAAATTTCAGTTTTTTACATTTAAAAAAAAAACTTCATAAAACAAATCCGTTATTTAAAGTCTTCAAATAAAGTCTTTAAATCAAGAATCGTTCAATAAATTGTTTGTGGAATTTTTAACCTTTTAAATTAATAAATAAAACAAATAAAAAATAAATAAATAAAAAATAAATAAAAAAAAATAAATAAATAAAAAATAAATAAAAAATATAAATAAATAAATAATAAATAAATAATAATAAATAAATAAAAAAAAAAATAAATAAAAAAAAATAAATAAAAAAAAATAAATAAAAAAATAAATAAAATAAATAAATAAAATAAATAAATAAAAAAAAATAATTAAAAAAAAATAATTTAATAAATAATTTATTAATTAAATAAATAAAACGAAACAAAGTGTACTATTATTAAAAGGAAAAGTTGCCAAGAAACTAGTAAAATAGCAATAATACATAATTATTTTAACACTTAGTACATTTTACCAAGTTTTTAGTTTAATTTTTTAATGGTCGTTTAATAAACACAAAAAAAAACTAAGCAGGAATTTGGTAAAATATAGACTTAAAAATATTTTTTGAATAAACGATTCAAATATTTAGCAAAATAAATTGAAAAATTTGATCAAATTTATCAAAAATATGTTTAATATCTATTTTACCAGTTTCTTGGCAATGTTTTCTTTAGAGTGTAAGATAATTTTGTTCACAATTATTTAACAACAAAAAAAGACGTTTCAATTACCCATTAAAAACTTCCTAAAATGTACATATGACATTATTATGTATTAATAAAAAAAAAAAACACAAAATAAAAAAATAAAAACTAAATATAAGAGGTTAGTGATATCCTGTAAGCATTCCTGTAATATTAATGAAAATATATATATATATATCTGAAAAAAAACTATATACAACTATTGTTAAATGAATTAGGTATTTTCTTTTTTAATTTTATATGTATTAAATTTGCTAAAAACAATTCTATAAAAAATATTAAACAAAAAGCACAAATCTTGCCAAAAACAACATGTGAAATAAACCTTTTATAATAAACTTCCATTAAATAGTAAATTTATTATCATTACATATCAATTTAATACAAAAATATTCAAACCAATTGGCATATTTTATATTTTAATTAATTTTTATTAACAAAATTCTTTCCAATGTTCCATAAATAAAATAGTTTTTTATAGAAAACAAACAAATAAAAAAATATATTACAAAACGCTTTCAAATTTGCATTTAATTTAAATATTTAAACTAGTTGTTTAATGCTTTAATATAATATAACATATCCTGATTATAAATCGCTTTGAATATAATTTATTTTTTTTTTAAATTGTTATTGTTCCACTTAAAACTTTAATATAAAAAATTATTTATTAAACACTGTTCAACATTTTCTAGGAAAAAATTTAATTTTCAATAGAATTGTTTTAGAATTTTGTGCTGTATGTAAAAGATATAAATTTTTACAACTATTTTTCAAAACATTTTAAACAAAAAAAGTATTTTTTCAAGACTTTCTTTAAAGAAAATTAAAATATTTTATAAAAGAATACTACACACAAAATAATCCATGCATAAAAATACAACAAAAACTAATTTTTGTTTATTTTACGAAAGTTTTTATTATTTTGACATTTTTCATATTTTCATGCAGGGATTATTATCAATAAAATAATCAAAGTTATTTATAAAATTTAATAAAATGTGTCACAAATTTTAGTATATTTTGAGTAGAAAATATGGTTCTTTTTATGCAGTTCCTTAGAAGAGTTTTTCCTATCCCGTTTTGACTTCTTAAATCAAAACAAACAAAAAAAGTTTCAGAAAAAATTATATAAGAAATTCCATCTTCTTTAAAATTACATATATTTTTCGCAAGTTCTATTTTATTGCTGTATATTTGTTGAATATTGTAATGAAATTATACTTAAATACATTAATTTATAAAAATAATAACAAAAATTATCATATTTATATAATATAATCTAATTATAATAATCTAATATAGAAATTACCAACCAACAAAATTAGGTCAAAACTAATTTAGTAAAATAAATAAAATTATAAATAATATTATATAAAAATAGGAAGAAAAACATGTGCCTTTTTGTATAATGTATTATAAATTATAATAATAATAATAATAAATAAAATTGTAATAAAAACCAAATTTATGAATAAAAAAAAAATTATCTAAAAAAAGTTGATATAATCAGTGGTTGCATATTAATTGTAAATATGATTTTTTTTAAGGAAATAATAATTAATATTTCTTTTCATGGCTTCTTATAAGCCCCTACATTTAGAGTTTGATATTTTGCTAAAAATAACAAAAATAGTTTCGTTTTGCAAAATAAGTTTTGTTTGTTTCTTAAAGAATGGCTTCATATTCAGTCATACCTATTTAGACATAGAAAACCGTACCGTATGTGATTGTTATTTGGGCTGTGAGTGTGGGCACGTTCGTAAATGCAGTAATTGCGCATAACTTCAGCATAATAAAAGTAAAGCGTTCAAAAAAGCATCACTTGGCAGCACTGATTTACGTCAAACGTTTTTTTATGCAAACAATTGGCAGTGCTGTCGCAAATTTTTGCAACTATGGCATCATTAACGTTTCTGATGCAATAGTGCGAAATCAGTCTTCTTTTTTGTTTTAATTGATTTTTAATCATCAAAAGCCGTTTCTTCTTTCTATTAATTATTTTTTTATTAAAAGTTAACAAAAAGTTGTCATTTTACCATCAAGATTTTCAATAATGTTTGTTAATATTATTGTGGTGAACATATTGTTATCTATTGCAAAACGTTCTAAAAAGCAAACTGTGCAGTTGTTGAGCAGCAGCATAGCATCTGTAACAGCTGATTACGCATCAGCAGCAAAAATTGGCATAACTGCCGCAGTGATGCATTTACGAACGTACCTGTTACACAAAATCCTAATTGATTCCACCAAATTTAAAGAAAATCGGACATACACATAGAGAATTTTTTTTGGAAGAGTTTAAAAATATTTTTTTTAGTAAACTAATGAAGTTTTCTTCCTTAACTTTATCGAAAAACTTCCTTAGTCTTTTATAACCTTCTATTTTCTTATTGAAATTCATATAATTTCCTGGTCATTTTTTGAATATCTTGAGAAATACTGGTGCATACCCTATTCTTTTGGATTCTCAATGCTCTTTCAGAATTTTTACCCAAATTTGATTTCAAAAATAAGGATTTTTGAAGCATGTCAACCATAACGTTTAGGAACTTTTCCTGAGACGATTTTGTTATAATCGCAACAACTCGGAAAGCAGTAGAGTTTTTTAACCGAATTTTTTTTCGAGATTTTAGAATGAAATTTAAGGTATGACTAATCTGTATTTTTTTGGAAATTATAATAATTTTTTTCAGAAAATATTGGAGCTATCCAATTATCAATTTCATCGAATAACGCTACACTTAAAAAAGTTTGTAAGTTAAAATAACTGAAAATATCCTTTAAAAGAAATGATATTTCATTTAAAACCGGTCTACTTAATTTTCATTTAAATTAAATGCCATTTGTTATTTATTTTTAAATGTTGATTAATCAACTGACACATCCGTAAGAAACAAATGATATAATCAGTTAAAATAAATGTCAAAATTTTGCCTACCAATCCTTAAAAAATAACTGTTTTTTTCATTTATTTGAAATTATTTCCGTTTTTGTATTTTTTGTTTTTTTTTTTTTTTTTAATATACTCGTATAATACAAAATGTATGTATGCATATGAAGCTATAAACACTTTTTGTGTGAATGTTTTTGTGTATGTATGTGTGTTTATGAAGTTCTTGTAATTTGTATTGAAAAATTTTGTATATATACAACCAATTTAAATAAAAAAACAAATTGAAATTTTTTGAATATTTTTTTTTGAAACAGACAGCAAACAAAATTTAAATTTGTAATAACTGTTACGGACACAAATAAACCACAAGTTTCCGTTTTGTGGGTAAATTTTTATTAAATTTCAAACAAATGAAAAAAATAAATGAAACTGAAAAAAAATGGTAAATGACTGTAAATTATTTCGAATAAATGTATAAAAAAGTTAATATAGATATTTCTTTGAAAAATAAATGTATGTTCCTTTATTTTTAAATGAAACGGAAAACTTTTGTATTAAACTACAAACAGTTAACTACATAATATTCTGAGTGTAGTTATATTTAATTATGAATTCCATGAAATTCAAATATTTGTCCTTATAAGTATAAAGTTTATTTTGAGGGGATTTAATGATAGCACATAATTAAGTTCAGCAGTCATACGACTTTTTCGATTTATAAGAGAAAATTTGTAGTATCCGAAATTTTTAATCCGGTTCAGATTTAGCATGTTATTTGGTTAACACTTTATTACGGCGTATATCTACAGAAAAAGTTTATATAAACAGATATCTAGGGTTTTACGTGTCTAAATACTATTTAAGCCCAATTCAGAGAGGACCTTTTTATGGCAGGTATGTCTGCATATAGACTGAATCAAACCAATAGAATTTATTCAGGTAAATACAGGGAAGGGAGTTTATATGGGGACTAGTTCCAAATATGGTCCAATTCGGATGTGTTATATATATAGTACTATATAGCATTCACAATCCAAATTTTAAACAGATATCTACGGTTTTGTGTGAATACACTCAGAAAAAAAAGTTAGTAGAAAATTTTGTAAACTGTTTTCAATCGCACTCTATTATTTTTGTACTGATTTTTAGTCAAAAATTATTATTTAGCAAATCTTTTTGATATTTACATTTTAGAAATTACAGAATTTTTACAGAATATTTAAAAATTTTTGTTGCTAATTTCAGAAATCATTTTACAAATTTTTGAAAACCGATTTGCTAAAATTAGCAAAAAATATTTCTTATTTTAAAAAAGTGGATATTGAAGGAAATGTTATTTATAATAAAAACTTACACCTACAAACTTAAATTTCCTTAAAATGTTACATAGATTAAAAAAAGGGATCGGAAGTGAAGATACCGACTCGTGTCTAAAAAGAGGACATCCACTTAAAATAGCACTAAAAAGGTTTTTTAGTTCAAAAAATGCGCCCTAAAAAGAATTAAAATTTAATCTTAAAATTAAAAAAAGAAAAAAAAAATTGACCAAAATATTTTTCAAAACAGAAATTATCAAATTAAAATAAAATGATTAATTCGTTTTTTAAAAAAATATAATCAAAATTTTTGATGCTCGATAAGAAAAATAAATTCAAAGCTTTTTACTAATATTAATAATATTTAGTAATTTTTTTTGCTGATTTTAGTAAACAGATTTTAAATTCCACTTTACAAAAAGTCTACTAAAATTTAGTAGCGGCTACTAATTTTTCTACTAATTTCATTGTACTACACGTCAGCAGACATGTGTTGCTAAGATTAGCAAAAATACCGCTGGGCTCAAATTAGCAGAATTTTCCGTAATAACAGCAAAATTTTCAGTTGCCATTACAGACTTTTTTTCGGTGAGTGTACTATTTTAGCCCAATTCATAAAGGACCTTTTTATGGGAGGTAGATTTGAATATGAACCGATATCAACCAAATTCAATAAGCTGGCTTCCTGGACCAATTTAAGCTTATGTACCGAATTGCATTCAAATATCTATATTTGTAGGTTGATAACAAGGTTAACATGGATACACGGAAGGAGGAATCAGGAAGTAATTTTAAGTTAATTGATATACTATAAGATGGGTCTCGGAGCGATATTTCAGGTCATCAAAAACAACAGTAGAAACTCATTATACCCTGACCTGATGTAGGGTATAAAATTTTTGTTTTCACATATCACTGGCTTTTCGTCTGTGTAGTTTTTGTCTGGAATCTACTGAAAATTCACGATTCATAAAATTAGTTATGCAATTAGTTATAGTAGGAAATGTGCAAAAACTGTAAAATATTAAAAATCTTTGAAAAAAAATTGTGTTTTTATAAAATTCTATAACATTTGTTTAATATTTTATTAGTTTGTATTTATTTTTTTGTGGAAATTGTACACTTTTCCACACATTTCTAAAAATTTGACTTCAATCAATCCGTTAATACAAATGAAAAAGTTTAAGACACACAGAATATGATGCGTCCTAAAAACTTTATAAACATTATATTGGTAAAAGTTAGACCAAAAAGATATCGACCTAGAATTACATTAAACAACGTAATTGCTTTAACCGCAACCATTTGGATTTCAACGGTAATTCTTGTATTTAAAGTGTGTGAAAATAAGATTTGGAAAGATGATTGGAGAAAAATTAAAAAATTTGGTAAGTTTTTGTACATACAAAAGGTATCAGGTATTTGTGCCCTACGTCATATAATGGGTTTTTACTTGTGTTTGTAACTACCAAAAATACTGACCTAAAACCATAAAAAAATTTAGCAGAATCACTCTATGAGTCGGGTATCCATTTAAAAAACTACCCAGAAGAAATTAATAGCGCTGGCAAGGCACTTTAACAAATGTTACAAATACTGGCAAAAAGTGTTTTCCCAAAATATTAATATCATTAGACAAACAGGACGGCTATTTATGTTTAAAAGCACTGGGGAAACAAAATTTACAGTCTAAAAATAAATTTTCCAAAAAAAAAAAAAAAAATTAAAAAAATGAATTCGAACTCAAGTCGTCAGATGGAAAAAAAGGTTTTCTACAACAAAAAAAATTTTTTTTTGCCTGTAACCGGACTTGAAACCTTCTGGCTAATACTTTTATTTTATAAACTATAAAAAATAAAATCTAAATCTACTTAAATTTTCGGTTATCAAATACTGGTAAAATACTTTTTGCAAACGCTGATAAAGCTTCCCATATAATTGTTCTCGAAGTACATAATTATTATTCAATTACACGAGTAAACAGCACTTTGCGGTACGGGGTCGCAATTATAAAGGTATTTAGAATCGCTTTATTTTCAGACCTACCTTCCACATAAAGATCATATCTGCATAAATAATGTTTAGGCAATGAAAATTTATAGAACATCGGACCACATCTGGGCCTTCACAGAGAGAATTTTCTTTGAGGAGTGTTAGTAAAATTTTTAAATCATTAAATTTCTTTACAAAGTATATGTTAACTTTATAAAATTCTATAAAACAAGTAAAAAAGGGATAAATTCGGCTGTGCCGAATCTTTGAACACCCTCCACCATAGGGGCTGAAGATGATATACGTATATACTAAATTTTGAATGAACTGTAATATGAATATGTTTTGTCAATTTATGTAACGAACTTTTGTTATTTAGTTTTAGTAATGTTATTTATTTAGTGTTAGTAATGTTATTTACAGAGGTCTGCTCTGTTAGCAACTTTAACAATGTTGCTTTTTACTTTAACATAGTCATTAAAGTAACACACATATAGCTCTAAGAATGTTATTATGTAAGACAATAAATGTAATCGAACAAGAAGAAGACTTAATAACATTTTTACTTAACAGAAAAAAAAAAATAGATACAGAAAAATTATACAAGTTTGTATGGAAAATTTAGAGGTACCTTCACGTTTTCACTCATAACTTTTGAACCGCTGAACCGATTTTGCTCATTTTTAATACCAAACTGCTCGGGAGGATGTTCAATAATCTGGGTAAAAATAGGCACCCCCGCTTGCGTCTTCGCGTCGTGATCGCCATTTCAAAAGACAGACAGACGGACAGACAGACAGACAGACAGACAGACGGACATCGCTAAATCGACTTAAAATTGCATAAGGATCACGAATATATATACTTTATGGGGTCTTAAACCTATATTTCGACATGTTACAAACGGAATGACAAACTAATATATACCCTCACCATATATGGTGGAGGGTATAAAAAGGTTTCACAGTTTTAATTGTGTATACAAATTTTTAAAAATTAGATAAAATTAAAAAAAAAAATATGAAAAATTGCATTAATTTAATGAAAAGTTTTAATAGTCAAGTTCCAGCGAATGCAAAAATTCATTAATAACATGCAGAAAATTTTCTTAGTGGAGCTTAAATTAAATATATTAGCATTTTTATTCAGATATTTATTACACCGTTAATCTTCCGTCCATATAAGTATCAGGGCCTTCGCCCTGACAATAATTTTTTTTACTTGTTTGCTTTCCATCGAAACTTTTTATTAGTTTTAGTAAAAATTTCATACATATAATGCATTAGTTTCATTAAAAGCTAGTTTTATTAAAATTATAAAGTTTTTTTTATTAAATTTAATAACTGGTTCTTTAACTTAGTAAAGAAACCTTCATAAGATTACTGAAAATTAAATTAAAACTTCTAAAAAAAAAATTCTATCAGTGTAGGGGGTGTGTTTCAGTTTTTTTCGATATTCGAAATTAAGTCTACTTTTCTCAAAGCACAAGTTTTTAGAACTTAAAACCTATTTTAATAACGGTTATAATACCAGTGATTTTTGTTTCAAATTGTCCCAGAAGAAACGGATTAATTTGTTTAAAATCAGAACCTCTCCACTTAATACCACAAGTTTCATTAAGCGGATTCTGGAACTAGTTCAAAGCGGTTCTATGATATGTATGTTATTGAAAACCGATTCTAAAAAAATATTAAGGTCTTCCAGCTTCCACCGATAATACTGGACCTGGTGAAATGGGTAAACCCTTTATTTTACCTGAAAATTTAACTGCTGAACTTAATAAAACTATTACTGAAGGATGGAATAAGAATTATTTTAATCAATATATATCCGATATGATATCGGTTAATAGAACTTTGCCAGATGTACGAAGGGATTGGTAAGTATTAATGTTATTATGTATATTTTTAAAAATTATAATTAACATAATTTTAAATATTTTAGGTGCAAAGAACCAGGACGTTTTCTGACAGATCTACCAGTTACTGATGTTATAATTTGTTTTCACAATGAAGCTTGGTCGACACTAATACGTACTGTACATTCTGTACTAAATCGTTCACCGCAACATTTAATTGGTAAAATACTATTAGTAGATGACTATTCAAATATGAGTAAGTTTTACTGAACTCTCCAATTTTGACATATATCGACGTTGCTCGATTTTGAGAATTTTTTGTCTTTGCATTCAAAGAAACTATAGTGAAATCAGGTCTTGGCGAACAATCGGTTGTTGCAGATAATTTGTCCGCTATTGGAAGTTGAAAGAATTGAAATTGAACAAAATTCGTGAAACGAAAATTAAAAATTAATCAAGGGTCACATACATTATTTAAACAAAAAAATGTAGCAGGAATGCAAAATTGCCAAATTTTTAATAAACTCTTGAGGTTTTTACGTATTAAGTGATTTTCATTCGATTTGATATCTCTAAATTGTTCAAAAATAAAAATATGATTATGAAATTTTATTAGTAAATTATAGAGAATATAATTGAAAAAATTCTATGACCCAGCATTATAGAATATGGATTTTTGGTTTTCGCTACAAAACGATCCTTAGTATAAATTTTGGGTAAATGAATTATATTATGTTAAAAGTTGAAACAAATTAGAAAACCCGAAACAAAACTCAATCAACGAAATTTAACAATATTATATTCAAACTGATCTTGCATTTATTTATTCAAAATTCGGAGATCTTAGCTTGAATTATTATTTTTGTTAGAATTTTATATTCATTGTGATATTTTTATAGCTCATTTAAAACAACCTTTAGACGATTATTTTGTTGGCAACTCAAAGGTTAAAATTGTTCGAGCTACAAAACGCGAAGGCTTAATAAGAGCTAGACTACTTGGATTAAATCATTCTACATCACCAGTATTAACATTTTTAGATTCACATTGTGAATGCACTGAGGGTAAGTTTTTAGTTGTAACAACCAATTGAAAAACCATTCGGTAAACAGAATTACAAAATGAAAACAAACAAAAAAAAAAAAATAAATATGTACTCGTAAATGAACTTTTCCACTGTGGTAGTTGCTGCTACAAAAACATTCCGTTGACAATCATTTGTCACAACTAATATTTTTTTCTTATAGAAGCACATATACAGGTTGGTTGAAAAGTTCCTGCGCTCACCAAGAGATGGCTCTGCTAGCTCCAAAATTTTTTTTTCTTAAGTTGGTATAACTGTCCTGAGAACACATGCAAAGTTGCAAGTCCATCTGTCAATTCTTTCTTTGTTTACAAGCCCTTTGAAGTTGAGGTGTCATTGATTTTTTTTTTAATATGGAAAAAATTTAATATCGTGCAGTTATTAGATTCTTTGTTTTGAAGGGTTTAAAAGTAAAGGAAATTTATGAACAATTGTTAGAAGTGTATAAGGAGTCCTCATCTTCAAAACGCACCGTTGAATTTTGGGCTGGTGAATTTAAACGTGGTCGTACCAGCTTTGAAGACGATCCACGCGAAGGACGACCAAAAACTGCAATCACAGCAGAAATCATTGAGCAGGTACATAATATGGTTAGTGAAGATCCAAGTTTGAAATTGCAAATGCCATAGGCATCTCAGACGAACGAGTACTCCATATTTTACATGAAGAATTACGTATGAAAAAACTGTTTGGATCGAAAACAAATTTCTCAGCGTAATTTGGAGCGTTTTAAGCCGAATAAAACCGACTTCTTGCGTCGTTTTATAACTGTGGATGAGACTTGGATCTACCACCACGATCGTAAATTGAAACAAAAACGTTTACAGTGGACTGAAGCTGGTTGTTCAGCTCCAAAGCAGGTGAAGTCACAACGATCGGCAAAGAAGGTTATGGCATCAGTTTTTTGGGATGCAAAAGGAATTTTGTTGATTGATTATCTTCAGAAAGGTAAAACAATCAACTCTGAATATTATTGCAGCCTTTTGGATCAGCTGGATGAAAAAATTCGTGAGAAAAGACCTGGTTTTAAGAAGAAAAAAATCATTTTTCATTAAGACAATGCACCTGCTCACAAAAGTGTTTTGACGATGGCTAAATTCAAAGGATTAAAGTACGAATTGCTTGAACATCCACCGTATTCACCAGATTTGGCTCCCAGTGACTACTATTTCTTCAGAAATCTCAAACAATTCCTTCGTGGAAAACATTTTTCGTCGAATGAAGAGGCCATAGCAGCTGTAGACGGTTATTTTGCAGAGCTTCAGGAAAACCATTATAAGGATGGGGTAAAATTATTGGAAGATCATTGGAACAAGTGTATTGAGCTTCTAAGAGATTATATTAAATAAAAAAATATATTTCGTAACAAAAACAGTATTCTTTCATTTCGAGAGCGGAACTTTTCTGTAGATGGTAGAGAAAAAACAATAGATTTTTGAATGATTCTTTACCGTCTGAATGAGCCTTAAGAGAAAATACATAAAACGCTATTATCTGCTCCATATTTTTTCTTAACAGGTTGGTTGGAACCATTGCTGGACCGTATTGCCAGAAATTCTAAAACTATCGTTACTCCGTTTATAGATATAATTAACAAGAGGACATTTGAGTATATGACACCAAAGTCGCAATATTACATTGGCGGTTTTAATTGGCGCTTGGAATATATTTGGATTGAAATTTCTGAGAGAGAAATGAAACGGCACAATGTAAGTTCACATCCAGAAGTAGCAGCAGAGATGTAGAAGATTTGTGCTCAGTGTTGCCAGATAAGTGGATTTGGGACCAAATTGGGAGTAATTTGGGAATTTGAAAACCAATTTTTAAATATTTTTATACATTTTTACTTTTTGAAATAATTAATTTTTAACTGATTTAATTTTAAGTCGAAAATCAGAATAAATTTCGAACAAATTACACTTAGGTCTTTTTTTATGCGGTAGATGCGTTCCTAAAAAAATCGCATAAAGGAAATCCGCATGAAAAAGTCTCAATTTCGATACAAAATGGATGATCCGTTCCAAATAGTTCAAAAACCGCATAACTTTAAATCAAGCCGTAAAAATTAGACTAAAATCGCATAAAAAAATAAAAAATAACTAAAAACAATTCATTTATTAAAAATATTTTACATAAAATGAAAAAAAAAAACAATACATTTTATCAGACTTATTACCTGGTTAAACCAGTTTTATAAAAGTTAAAAATATATTGAAATAAAAATTAAATAATTACATACTAAAAACAAAAGAATTATGAAATAAAAACAAACAAAAAATAATTCAGTAGTTATTTTAAAACGCAAAAAAGAAAACACAGTAACAAGTTTGATGAAAGTAAAAAATAAATTTAAATAAATAAAATAAGTACAAACTAGAAACAAAAAATGCAATTAATTTAATTTATATTTAGCATTACATATTATCTGAATCATTGCTTGATAAGGCTCTGACCCGCTTTGGAAGTGGTGCAAAATTACTCTCATCGCTCGATGAACCAATCAAATCAAAGTTATCTTCGCTAGATGAAATAACATAAATATTATCAGATGATAAGGTCAGAGCATTCATACTGTCTTCATTTGGAAGATTTAAATCAGTTTTTTCAAAATAATTAGTCAATAATTTTTGAGTTGTACTGTTTTTTTAACTGATTGTGAGTACAAAAAAGAATCGAATTTAAAACCGCATAACTTCAAATCCGCATAAAAATAAACCGCATAAAAACAGACCTAAGTGTACAAGCATATTATTTTAAGTGTAAAGACGATTTAATTTGGGTCTGTTAAAAAATTTATTATTTATTATTTAAAAATTATTTATTTATTTTCAATGCAATAAACCAAGAAAGGCCAAGAAAAAAAGGTTTATGTGCTTTTAAATTGCCTTACTTAAATTTTTCTGCCTCAAAGTGCTTTTTTATTCATTAAAAACAATTTTTTCTTTAAATTCTATGATGTTTTTTTATAAAAGTCTTTTTTTTAACTTTTCTTCTTTTGCTTTTTTCAATATTTTTTAATGCCATTTATACAATTTTCATAATCATAATTTCAGAGCGTTGCAAAATTATTTTCTATTTTTTTTTTGTTTGTTTAAAATTGATTGAAAAATTAGATTGAGAACTTGAAAATTTTTTTGATTTTTTTTTTAGAAGATTTTAGACAAAACATTGAATTTGCTTAAGTGGGCATTAATTGGGATTTAAACTTGTAAATTGGGATATGAGTTAAAACTTTTCTGGCAACATTGTAACTAAATTCAATATTTGAGGAATAAATTTGCTGGCCAAACTTAAGGAATTGAATGAATTCTGTTTTTTTTTCATTTTATTTATCTTGAAGAAATTAATTCATTTTTTTCTAACTGCTTAATAAAATTTATAGCGTTAATTCGACAAGAAATTTATTTAAATCTAGTTAATTCAATATTTATTTATAAGGAAATAACTTTTTCGCTTAATTCCTTTAAGGAATTGATGATAAAACCATGTTCTTTTACTTTGAAAAACAAAAAATTATTAATTTACTGAAAAATTTCATTAATTTAATTGGACAACAATTTTGTTTTTATAATAGATTTTTTTTAAATATTTCATAATTTCATATAGAATTCTGCTGAACCAATGCATACACCAACTATAGCTGGCGGTTTGTTCGCTATAGATCGTAAATTTTTCGAAGATGTGGGTACTTATGATCCAGGCTTTGAATATTGGGGTGCGGAAAATTTAGAGCTTTCCTTTAAAACTTGGATGTGTGGAGGTACCTTAGAAGCTGTTTTTTGTTCACATGTTGGTCATGTCTACAGAAGTGAAAATCCTATTAATGTATGTGAACGGTGGTAACAAATGTAAATAGTAACAAAATTTCTACTATACAATTTTTTTTATTCTACAAAAATGTCTACTAGTATTCCGAAAAAGATGATGCAGTCATACAAAATTTATCGCGTTTGGTTAACGTTTGGCTAGATGATTATGCTAAAATTTTCTATAAATATTATAGCAATTATTCAAATGTCGCAGGTGGTGATGTTAGTGATCGTATAGAATTGCGGTAAGTTATTTTCTAATTAAATTTTAGCAGGGCTGGGACTTGCATTCTTGCTATAGGCATTACTAAAAAAATGTTATTGATTAAATATTTTTCGAATCAAAAAATTTTCAACAAAATGTTTGAACCAACGGTTCCCAAATGGGGGATCGCGTCCCTCTGGGTCTCCGAAGCTGCATTCAAAGAGGTCCGAGAAGGGTTCGGAAAAAATTCTTTAAAAATAAAAATGAAATAATAAATAATCTTCCAATGTAAGTTGCCACAATTTCTTTTTGTTTAATTGAATACATATTATTTTTTTATTTCTCCTGTAGAAAACGTTCTCAGATTCGAAAAAAAAAATCATCAGTGTGTTTAAGAAACTATTTTTCTTATTAAAAAATCTCAGAGCTTTTTTTTATAGAAAAACTCTTAAAATCCAGAGTTTTTAAGTTTTTCTTTGGTAATTTAATTGCAAGATTCTTTAAAAAAATGTATCTGGTAAATCTCTTAAATTCTGTAACTTCTAAAACAATAAACGTTTTCTCTTCTTTCGTATTTTTTACTGCTACTATTTTTTCTGAAAATTTTTGAATTTAAATGTTTTTATTTAAATATAAAAAATAAAAGTTAAAAAATTTTCAAGGAATCCGTGATGTAAAAGTTAGTGAGAACTGCTGGTTTAAACAAACATTCTGGAATAATAAACATTATTTCAAAATCGACTAATTTAAAATGCATATTTTTTATTGAAGTGCATATTTTAGTAAATATTTTCTAATTGTAATACAATTAGTACTATCATTACACTTCCGATAAATCCGTGTTAAATCAACAAATTTATTTTTCGGATTTCACGGATCATAAAATGCAGTAAACATTTGATAATCCGGATAATTGATTGCAAACGCTAATCCTGATTATGAAATTATCCGGATTACCAAGAAAAACTAGAAACATTGTTCTTGCATTAAAAATTATTTTAAAACACAAATCGAATGATTGTTGTTGTGTTCATTTAAATAAATAATTTCATTTAAAAAATAGAATTGCGCAGCAAAATAGTTTGCAAAAAAAAAAAGAGAAAAAATTATGATTCTGAAGTAACAATTAATAGAGATTGACATTACACAACATTTTGTAGGCAATCCGGATTACACAGTTGCAATCACTCCAGATTAAAGAGTACATAATGTAATGAAAAATGATGTCTGGATAACCGAAAAATACGAATTAGGATAATCCGGATTAACAAGTTCTTACTGTACTGAGAAAATATTTTTAATTTGAGAAACCAAGCTAAACCCTTTGACCGATTTTAGCAAAAACATTTTAAAATTTTTACAAAATTTTGGGCTAATTTTGCCATTTCTGTTGCAATCATTTAATTTTTGGGAACTTTTAATTATTAAATATAAAACTTTTCTTACAGCAAACGTTTGGATTGCAAAAATTTTCAATGGTATTTAGATAATGTTTATCCAGAACAATTTATACCAATAGTCTATGGTGTGGTAAGTAGAGGATTTTTTTTAAAAGATATTCTCTAAAAGCAATTTATAAAATATAAGAAGTTAAATCTACAAAAAAAAAATCGAAATTTTCTTAGCTTGTTAAGCTTTAGCTTGCAAATCTTTAGAATTAGAAATTTTTTATATACCATTTCCGAATTTAAAACAGATTTCTAGTCACATTTTTAATAATTTAATACTTTGAATTATACATGAAATACAGGGTACGTTCGCAAATGCCAAAAAAATGTGCTTCACTGCGGCTGTTATACCAATTTTCGTTACTGATGCGTGATCATCTGTTGCAGATGTTTTGCTACTGCTCTACAACTGCACAGTTTGTTTTTTTAGAACGTTTTGCAAAAGATAAAAAACACAACATTAACAAATATTATTGAAAATCTTGATGGTAAAATGACAAAATTTTTTGTTAACTTATATTTAAAAGATGAAACGACTTTGGCTCATTAAAAATTAATTAATTGGATTATTGTTTAAAAAAAAGAAAAGTTCAAAATATGGAAATTTTATATATTGTTACAAGAAATTTCTATCACTAGAAATTTCTTTACACAAATTTTGACAGCTGGAAGATTCTAGTGTCGTAATAAACTGGAAATAACTAGAATACCTGACTTCTCATATAAATACTGGTACTCAGTGACGCAGCAGTTCAGTTCATAAGTAAAACGCAAAGTGTGAAGAACTAAAGTGTGGCTAACGTTTAGTTAGCCACACACAAACTTTAATAAAGTGTGCTATTAAAGTTAATTCTGTCATTTTTAGTGATGGTTATAAATAAATAGAGCTATAAATAATTTCAAACGGTGTTTATTATTTGCAATATAGAAAGAACTCGATTTATTTAAAAGGTATATAAATCAACGATTTTATAAAGGGTAAAATCGTAACAATATAGTGGCCCGCAAAACAAAGGACACAACAAAGTAATTTTTTTTTGGTTATTCCAATTTATAATTGTTTGAGCAAAAATTTTAAGACAAAACTCATTTATTTTAAATTAAAAACATTGTAACCTTTTATATAAATTGCTAAAAAAAAAATATTAATGATATGGCAACGCAAAACTTAGGACACACTTATTGTTTATATGGAATAACGGTACATCAGAAGTCATAGGGAAACAAAAGTCAATGGTATTGTGTAAGCAGCATCGTGGTTAATACGAAAAACATAAATTAATTAAATTCCTTAAGTTATAACTTGAATAAATCTGTAAAAATGAAAAATAATGCCACGCAGACAGCTAACTCTTGAGAAGAGACAAATTATAATAGATTTGTTTGAGAAAGAATACAATTTTTATGGACAAATCAGTAAAATAGTAAAATACGGTGAGAAAAGATATTTATCGAAAAATAAACGAGAATCGAAAAGAAGCCATTAGGTGGGTCGACCGACAAGTATAAACTATATAAAAATCGTAACGTTGAGAAAAATACGTTAACAAGCGCCACAAAATTTGCCAATAAACTCGAAAAGTACCAAATATAAAAGTTTCACCCAATAGTGATAGAAAATATTTAGCTACTCAGGGTCTAATGTCATATGCGCCAAGAAAAAAATTACTTATAAACTAAATAAACAGACCTTTTTAAATAAGCCCCAAGAGATCAAGATCTAAGTGATTTTTACAAATCGAAATACAACATATTTGTTATAGTATGGGGCTTAAAGTCGCCGTCGAGTGAGAGAAATCTTGTATTTATTGAAAATACAATGAAGCAATATGTTTACTTAGATATTTAAAAAAGGTAATCTACATTAAATTATGTCAAAAATGGGTTTAGCTGACGACTACTATTTTCAACAAAACAACGACTCGAGGCGCACAGCCCACATTGTAAAAATGTTGTTTTTCTTTAACACTTCACAAAGTCCTAACCCCAATCACATTGAACACATAATGGAAGTTTTGGAAAAAATGTGTAAATACACGAAATACGATGCAAATTCTCAACTGAACAGGTGCTTCTGAATGAATGAAATAAAATAATTACTGAAACAAGAAATACTTTTTTTTTGCAATTTTCTAAAGTAAATCTTTATTTTTTTATAGGTGTGTCCTTACTTTTACGGGGCAAATTTCAGATGTAACACAATTAAGTTCCTCATTTAGTAATTATACTGAATTCTGAATAAAAAAAAAAATAAAGTCTAAAAATATGTTGAAGTGTCCTTAGTTTTTCGGACCACTATAAATTTGCATTATCTTTGTTTTAAATGTTGCGAGGGCTAACATATCTGAACTCTTCATGCCTGATTTATAATAATTTGAAAGATTTTACACAATTATAGATTGTACATGTTGAAACCAATAGGTGTCTCGATGCACCGGACAGTGCGACAGAACTAAAAGAAGTTGGTGTTACTGAATGTCATGGAAAGGCTGAAAATCAGGTAATTTCTACACCAAAGTTTGTAAAAAATCCAAATTTTATCATCATTCAGGGTAAAGAAAAGATCTAGTGATATGAGCAGAAAGTATTTAAATCCTCTATTGACTCTAGCTCCTAAAATAATCTTTAAATATTTTTTTTTATAAAAATTACATTTCCTTCTAGTTTTGGATGGTTACCAAATTAAATGAAATCCGTAAAACTACTGTTTGTCTAATGAGCGAATCAAGCAAAGCTGTACTTAAACATTGCACCAAATCTCAAGCAAATAAGGTAAATTTTTCATAATTTAAAATTATACATATTTATACACGAGAGATGACTGCTAATTATAGTGCAATAAAAGCTAATTAGCTTAAATTAATCACAATAGAGGTATTTTTCCTCTAACTCTAGCAGTTTTTTTCGAGAGTGTAAAGTGGATTTAAAGCACAAATATGGCTATTTATGATTTTACGAATTAAGGAATTGATTTAAAATGACACTTTAAATCTTGTCAAAGTTATTTCTTATTTAATTTTTTTCTTTTTACAGAATTGGAAATTTAATATTACAACTCAACAAATAGAAAATCAATTTACAAATCTATGTTTAGCCATCAGTCCAAATCGTAAAATAGCCATTTTAGAAAAATGTAATGCAAGAAGTTGGCGACAACGATGGCGTTTGGAATAATAATAAAAAAGAAAATATTAAGATTTATGTAGAACTTTTATCGAGAAATAAAGTGAGACCGAAAAAGTAAATTTGAATTTAATTTATTCTCTATGAAAAAATTAATCTTAATATAAACATTAAAATAACACCTGTTTTTATATTTCTCTTCTATATCACATATCTGAATTTCTTTAAGATCGGAGGCAACCCATTTAAATACCTTCCCAATAAACACTGAAACTTTAAAAATTCAAGTGCTTTAAATTTTAGTTAAATTCAACTTTATTTTAAGAAAACAGATTCATTGTGAAAACCGAATTTCTTGCCAACTGGTTATCGCGACCAAATGTATTCCTGATACAATTTAAAAATAGGGTTTCAACCGAAATTTAGACGCCACAAACAAATATATCGGTCGATCCAACAAAAAAAAAGGTTGGCAAGAAATTTGGTAGTCACAATGAATTTGTTTTTTCTGTGTAGAAAATACAATTCAGAATCAGTAAAATTATCCATTACGCAAATATATTTAAAAACAAAAAAATATTTCTTAAATTGCATAAAAATGAGGCTTAACTTACATATTTAGAAGGATTCCATAGTATTGAAGATTGTAGATGGGACTATTTTCCAATTCGTATGAGTTTAAAAATTAAAAACACTACACTTTTAAAAAAGTGTTAATAATGCAAAACTATCAGGGTTGGCATTCAATACCTTTTCACACCACAGCCACTTTAAGACAGATACGAAAATTTTAAAATGGCGATTCCATTAAAAGTATGTGCCTTTTTGTTTAGCCGTGTTTACAGGTTTAATTTTAAAATATCTTTAATTACCGTTAAAGAACGCTAAACTACCGATACACCGATTTATAACAGTATTTTGCAGATATAACAAAATGTTACAGGTAATATTATGAAATAAACGCCTTAAAATTAGAAGACACATGTCACTATTGGAATCACAGAGTTAACATTTTTGTATCGGTATAGATCAAAGCGTGGTAGGCAACTACCGTTAAAATGAAAAGGTATTGCTTACCAACCATGAAAACTACAGTTATTTATTTACTACAAAATCCTTAATAAATATCACGTTTTATATACTAATATGATTTTAATAATTAACACAATTTTCATATAACATAAAAAGGATACAAAACCCGCACTTTGTTTTACAATAATGTCATAGTTTGAAAAAAAAAAATTAAAGAAACAATGTGCTTAAAAAAACCTTTTATTTTGTAAGTCGAAATTTTACAACATTCACGGCTTTAATGCATCAAAAACACAATGATTAAATAAACAATAATTTGTTTTTGTAATTTAAAACACTTTTTAAAATAATTTTGTAACAATTAATGATTTTTTAACGAAAAAAAATTAAGACACAAAACCCGGCCGACATTAATAAAAGATGAAGAAAACTAATTGTTGTGTCGTTCTTGAACAAACTAGTTCAATTGATCGAAAGGTCTAATTGATGACGAAATAGTTTTAGAACAATCGTTCATTTAGATTTTTTTTTGGTCGGGAATTTTATTTGATTTAATGAATTTAAAAAACATAATACTCGATTACAAAAAAGACAAAAAGTAAATAAAAATAATTTTTTTCCATAAAATATTTTTTTACTTTAAATTAATATGATTTTTGTTTTACAAACCTCGGCACTTTATGTTTTACAATAATGGCTCACAGTTTAGGGGTCATTGGTAAAGAAGAAAAAATAAAGAAAAAGCTCAGCAGCTAAATTTTGTTAATCAAGTTTTTACAAAATTCATAATTTTATTAATTTGTTTTATAATTTGAAACACTTTTTAAAATAATTTAAAAACATTTTATATGAATTTTTTATGGGAAAAAATTATACACACAAAACCCGACCGACAATAACTAAAGATGAAGAAAACTAGACTGTGAACGAACTAGTTCAACTGAACTACTAACTCAATTGATCGAAAGGCCTAGTTCACTACAAAACGCTGTTTTAGGAATAATCGTTAATTTATTTTTTTTGGTCGACAATTTCATTTCATTTCTTAATTGTTCAACGGGTAACTGATTTTTTTATGCAAATTTAAAGTAGATAATATACGAATACTAAATAATTAAAATAATTTTTTGTCCATAAATACTTTTTTAATAAAAGTTATTTATTGACTTTAAAATTCCTAAAATATATATATTTTATAATTTAATATGATTTTTATAATGTTACGCACTTTTCATATAACATTTAAACAATACAAGAAAACGCACTCTATATGTTTTACAATAATGGATGACAGTTTGAGAGCCATTGTTGAATACAAAAGAAAAAAAAAAGCTGCAAAAAAAAAACTTACAATTTGTTAATCGAATTTTTACAAACTTCACGGCTTTAATATTTCAAAAATACTATCACTGAATAAACAATAATTCGACTTATAATTTAAAACACTTTAAATTAATTTCGCAACAATTTACTCAATTTTTTTAATGAAAAAAAGTAATACACACAAAACCCGACCGACATTCAACCAAAGGTAAAGAAAACTAGACTTGTGTCGTTTTTGAACAAACTAGTTCAATTCAACTATACACTCTACTGATCTAAAGACCTAGTTCAGTAGAAAACGCTTTTTTAGAATAACCTTTCATTTCTTTTTTTGGTATAGGGCACTTTTATTTAATTTTTAACTGCTCAACAGGTACCTAATTTTTTGTTAACAAAATTAAATTAATAATCGATTAGAATAAAATAATTTTCTTTATTTATATTATTATTAATCTGATTTTCTGATATGTTGTACACACAGAAAAATAAAGTGCCAACCGAATTGAAAAAAATAAATCTTTATTGAATTAATTAGCGAAAAAAAATAATTCTTTTTGTAATTTAGCGAGTTGATTCAATAAGGTAAAAACGTTTTTATTAGCAAAAAAAAATGCATACTATGATTATTCACCAATAAAATTAATGTTTTGTAAAAAAAAATTATATTTCATTCAATTGTTACTACTTTTGTAGGAATTGATTTGATTTCATTACAATTAATTTAAACAATGCCAATAAAAAAAACATACAATTGGCATTTAATTGGAATTATTTTTAACAATTGGCAATGATTTTAAGTAATGCCAATGAAAAATTCCCAAGTATCACAATTATTTAAAAACGGAATATTGGCGAGAAATTTTAGGAATCAAACATTTGTGGAAGATTTTTGAGAATTTCGATTTGCTAAGTGGTGATATGGCAACACTGACTATTCATTATAAATTATATTATTGTGAATGAATATTGGTTTGGGCTATAGATAAATTACTAAAATGTACAATATTTTTGATAACACAATGATTACCAAACTGTAAAAGAATACAGTTTTGAGCACAATTTGGTCTTTATATAAAATTTTTGTGAAAAAATCAAGTTTTGCAGCTGGCGGCTGCATCACTTAATGTAAAAAGAAATAAAAATCGGTACAGTTAAATAGTAATTTTATTATGTTTCAGATTAAAGTATGAAATTTTTATCTTTTACTGAAAATTTTGAAAAAAATTTTTTACAACAAATATATTTGGCCATCATAAGCAATTTTAAACTCCTGCATTTTCTTTAATCCAAGAACGTAACGCACCCACATAAGTGTACATGGCAGGTTTACCCTCAGCACCACAACCGAAACCCCAGGATACAACACCGAATAATTTATTTTCCACTGTCAATGGACCACCGCTATCACCCTGGCAAGAACTTACCTGGCCACTAGGATGACCAGCACAAATCATACGATCAGTAATGCCAGGAATATTTTGAGGATTACAATAGTCTCGACTCCACAGCTGGACAAGAGCATATTTCAATTTATTGGGTAATTGCAAATTACCATTAATAGCGCCAAAACCACTTATGGTGGCCATAGTATTAGCAGCAAAGTTAGCATCGGGTGAAGCTAAATCAATTTTATTTATGCTTGAAGTGTCCAATGGTACCGATTCACTTAATTTGATTAAAGATATATCAAAATCTTGTGTTTGAAGATTATATTGAGGATGTATAATCAATTGTGCAATATTAAAAACTTTGCCATCACCAGCCAATAAATCTGTGGTACCCATAACAACCTTCATTTGTGAGGGATTTTGTCCAACAGTGCAGTGAGCAGCGGTAACAATAAAATTTTCTGATATTAAAGAGCCACCACAATGATGACGTCCCTTTAGTTGTAACGATACTTGATAGGGAAATTGACCCGGACTAGCAAATTGTCCTCCAATAATACGGGAAGCACAAGAAATATGTGTTACCATGACAGCACATATTAAAAATAACAACATTTTGGCAACTTATAAATTTTTTAAATACTTGTCAAAGACTTTATAACGTTCTGAATTGTACTGATTTTAAATTCTATTAGAATTTACTTTTATACTAAATGTCTGCATTGTTGCAAATCCAAGCACTATGGGTGGCCACCAAAAACAATAAAATTCAAAGTTAAATTTAATGATTTTCTTGACCTAATTCTTCTAACTACTTAACACGCCTATTTGTTTTGACATTTTTTTTTTTATCAATTTAACCTAAAACAATAATTGGCAATCAGAATATTTTAACACTTCCTCACGCTGTGTTTGGGGCCAAAAATTTCACACTTTACATACAATTTTATTAACTGATTAGAAATAGACCTCTATTTTTATTTTATGTGTCATAGTAGGCAGAGAATTTTATTTCAAAATAAAAAAAATTTTGTTAAAAAATATATTACATAATTTTGAAAATTGGAAAACCTTTAATGGCTATTTTGGAATTGATGGCCATTGCTAATTATCCAGATGTTTTGCCAAGTTTCACGTTTAAAAATATTTTTATAATTTTGTACCGAAACCAAAAATTCCTAGGAACAATAATAAGAATCAATTTAAATTACTATCTTAAAATGTTCTATTTAATTCTTGTTTTGTTTGATTCAAGAATAAAGGTATTTTTTTTGTAAATTCGTTGAAACATCGATTTTCATTTAAGAAGTTGATTTATGTAATGTATTAAATATCAATTGAGTTCTCCCAACGAATTAAAAAAATTAATTTGCCCAAGAAACATTTTCACGAACTCTCCCGACACGTACGAATTCATGAATCCGGCGTCTACTGTACGTTTACGGTACGTCAAAGCTTTTACGTAAACGGAAGATTAACCGGACCGTATAATTAAATTTTCGAAAACAATACGTTTTGACTCCGTTTTGGTGTATCCGTTTATGTACCGTCAAATACGGACAACCGTTTTTCATCAGTTTTCCTTCCGTTGCTTTTGGATTTTAGTTATCAAAAACGAATACTTAAATATCCGAATACTTCAATACCCATGAGTAAATATATGTGAAATTTAAAACAAGTTTTACGATGATGTGCACAAATTTATGCAGATTTGCAAATAAATATATTGTCAGACAGTTTATTTATTTATTGAATTCATAAAACTAACCGAGCCCATAATATATAATATAATAGATTTATAATAATAGATTTTGTGAAAAAATTTGAAACTTTGCATTGTGTGCAATTAAAACTAAATTAAAGTTTTGATTTATTTTGTATGACTTTTTAATGGGCCACAACCGCAGTGATTGATGGATGCTAATAAATATGGTATTTGTTGTATTTAATTTGTAAATGTTTTATTGTATTTTAAATATCTTTGTAAATAAATTTGAAGAAAAAAAAATAAAATTTGCTATTAAAATAGGCATTTACACAAATCCGTTTTTTGTTGAAAAAACTGTGCGAATACGAATCCGTAAACGGTTCGTCATTGACGGTGCAACGGATTCGAATCAGTTTTGATGTTCCTTAAATTCCGTTTTTCATCCGATATACCGGACCGTAAACGGTCCGTCATTGACGGTATTTTAACGGATTCGGATAAGCTTCAATGTTTCTTAATCCGTATACGGATCCAGAAAACGGAGTTGGATTACTTTTATGACGGACCGAAAACGGTACATAAACGGATCGTATTGTTTGTTGAGTAACTTTGCAAATAAAAAATTCGGAATGATTCGCAACTCGCGAATTAAAAATGATTTTCTTGAATTCATTTTTAAAATTACATATAATTATTTTCAATGATTGAATTAAATTTTTAAAAGTAAACTGTAGAGAAAACTGCTAGAAATAGAGGAAAAAAACACATCTAAATCCCTGCAAACATTTAAGAAAAAATGCTTTAGGAAGATATTAAAGCAATATTATATATTTTACATTTAAGAGAAAAATATAAAGTAGTATTATGAAATTATCTTTCTTTTATTATTTCCAAGATATTTCGGATATATTTGGAAAAAATATAAAAAATAAAATAACGCGGTTTCATCTTCCAGACAAAAATAGATGACAAAAAAAAATCGGGGATTTTTCTTCCGGAAGTATTGCATTCATATTTGTTGAAGTATTGTTATGTTATGTTACACTGTAGTTGAATTTGTATTTCACGATATAGTAGTCATGTTTATTTTTTTTTTATAATTAATGAAGTTTCCATTTTTATAATATTTTATTCGTAAATAAAACTTTAACTATAAAAGGTTATGGGCCCAGGAAGCTCTGAATAAAAAAAAAAATAAAGAAAATTTTTTTTTAAGTTGAGTCAACAAACTTCAAAATAAGAAAATTTTGAAGACATCAGGATTTGGGAAGAATTATTCAAGAATTCCAAAATATTTCAAGATATTTTAATTAAGCAAATTGAAGACATCAAGGTCAAGAAGAATACAAGAATATTTTTAAAATGGATTTTTCAAAACATATAAAGCCACTCCAAAATGAAACGGATTATCCAGTCTGGAAACGTAAGATGCGTGATTTATTAGATTATCACGAAGGCGCAATTGATGTAATTGAAGGTAGGTTAAAGAAACCCGTTCCACTACCAGCTACTGCAACTGCAGATCAAAAGAAATTTTTTAAAGAGGAAGCAGATTTATTTAGGAAGGCAAATAGTTACGCCAAGTCAATGATAACCAGCGCAGTAAGTGATGATGTGTACCAAAAGATAATGGACAAAGAAACTGCTGCCGATGCATGGGAATCATTGATGTTACAGTTTGAAGCCAGATCCAAGGATCAACTTTTTAAAATCTGCATAGATTTCTTCTCCTTCAACTGGAACAATAACGAAGATGTATCCTTGCATATTGCAAAATTGAAAAGCTTGTGGATAGAACTAAATAACGGTCTAAAAGCAAGAAATTGAGAACCTTTAACACTTTCTTTCCCTGGTTCGAAAGTTTCCTTTCCTTTTAGCATTGGTGTTGAAACAGGCCTACAATCTGAGAATCGAAATCTTTCTAAGATTCTTCTTGCATAAGCCTCTTGGCTTATTGTTATACCTTTTTGGCTTCTTTTTATTTCCAGACCCAAAAAGTAGCTTGCATCTTTTATTGTAATTTTAAATTCAGCTTTTAAATCATTTAAAAACCGTTCCAAATCCTTTGGATCTGAAGCAGCTACTAGGCCATCATCTACATATAACGCAAGTATTAACTTCTTACCTTTATTATTTCTGATATATAAACAAGGATCTGCTTCACTTGCCTTTAAACCAAGTTTCAATAAAAAGTTACCAAATCTCCGGTTCCAACATCTTGGAGCTTGTTTTAAACCATATAGGCTTCTTTTTAGCTTGCAGACCTTCTTAGTACTATCATCAAATCCTTCTGGTTGTTTCATATAAATAACTTCTTCAAGTTGACCATAAAGAAATGCTGTTGATACATCAAACTGAGAAAGATACATATTTTGACTAGCTGCTATACTCAATATTGCTCTAATTGTTCCCAATTTGGCGACTGGACTGAAGGTTTCGTTATAGTCTATGCCTTCAAGTTGCCTAAACCCTTTAATGACCAATCTTGCCTTAAATTTGTCTATACTTCCATCGGGATTAGTTTTTACCTTGAAAACCCACTTTGATGGAAGTGCCTTAGAGCCTTTTGGAAGATCTGACATTACCCATGTTTGATTTTCTTGTAACGACATTAGCTCAGAACTCATAGCTTTCTTCCACTGATATTTTTCCTTACTATTAATTGCCTCCGTATATGTGGTTGGAGTTTCAATTTGACTTACAAAATCGTGAGCTGCCATGACATAATCATTAAACTTAGAATTATGTAACAAAGTACGATCTCTTAATCGTTTACTAACTGAATCCTCGTCTTCTTTACTAGACGATCGCTTTCGCTTACATGATTTGAATCCATAAAAATCACTTACATTTGAATTTTCATCTTCATTATTTTCTTCAAAATTTTCATCATTATCTACGGCATCTTGATTATCTTCTTCAAAATTTTTATCATTATCTACGGCATCTTGATTATTATCAACTACAGCATCTTGATTATCATCAACTACGGTATCTTGATAATCATCATCTACGGCATCTTGATTATTATCAACTACAGCATCTTGATTATCATCAACTACGGCATCTTGATAATCATCAACTACGGCATCTTGAATACCCCGTGATGTACATGGTTGTTCTTCTTGAATAACCTCTACAGGCCTCTCAAAATCTTTAAACTTAATTTTTACTGTTTCATTGTTGTTTTCAGAAAATATATTTTCAGCAAAGAAAGTGTTAAAGGTTCTCAATTTCCCTATAGACAAGCTGTAGGTGCTATTATGTATTTGATGTTGGGAACAAGACCAGATTTAGCCTATAGTATTGGTTTTCTATCTAGAAGCCTAGAAAATCCATCAGATGATGACGTAGTGCGTGTAAAGAGAGTTTTTCGTTACATCGCAGGAACAATAACGTATGGTGTATTTTATGATAAAAATGCCAAATTAAAGCTACAATGCTATAGTGATGCAGACTTTGGTGGTTGCGAAAAAACAGGAAGATCTACATCTGGTGTTGTGGTTAAATTTGCTAATGGCGCAGTTTCATGGTTAAGTCAGAGGCAGACTATCGTAGCAACATCAACGACAGAAGCAGAAGTTGTTGCAGCCTCAGAAGCAACAAAAGAAATCATTTGGCTTAGACGTTTGTACGCTGAAATAATAGATATCAATGACATTCCAGTACTTAAAGTTGACAATTCAGCTGCTGTTCGATTGGCACAGAATCCAGAATATCATAGAAGAACAAAGCATATTAGCTTAAAACATTTCTTTGTTCGTGAGAAAGTTATAGAAAGGCAGCTAGAAGTTCAACAAATTTCTACGCAAGATCAGTTGGCAGATTTGATGACTAAACCCTTGCAGCCAACAAGATTAAAAGTGCTTTGTGATGAAATTGGCCTTAGATATGCTAACATCACATAACAAGGGAAAGTGTTGAAGTATTGTTATGTTATGTTACACTGTAGTTGAATTTGTATTTCACGATATAGTAGTCATGTTTATTTTTTTTTTTATAATTAATGAAGTTTCCATTTTTATAATATTTTATTCGTAAATAAAACTTTAACTATAAAAATATTGGCAAGAAGTTTCACTATAGAACGGAAATTTACTCCCATAGGGGGAAATCCGCAATAAGAATCGGATTATTGCGGCTATAAAATTTTATCTCCAGGCGAGACGATTTCTAAACATGTTTGTATTGTAATGTTTGCAGGGATATGTAGATCTCTTGTGAATGATTTATGATTTTAGAGGAATTTTTGCCAGGAATGGAAAACTCACTACTTTGACACATTTTTGCTACCTTCTTACTCGCAAAAGTACAAACACTCCATAAATTAAAATTTACAAGTTAAGGAGTATTAAAGGAAAAGTTCATACAAGCTAAAGTATTTAAAAAATAGCAGAATCTTAAGAAATTGGTTTAAATTCTTAAAAAAAGTCGTATAAAAGTTTTTCAAATATAATTTCAAAATTAGTATTTTTGTTGATAGAAAAATGTCTTTTCTAGTCATTTTTTTTTAATACACGCAAAGAAAAAACATGGTTGCAACATGATCACTACTACAAAATTATGATTGCTGCATTCGGGTATGGTTGTCACAATCAAGTAATTTGTTTACAAATAGGTTTTAAGCATCAATATGATCGCAACCGTCATTATTATAGTAAATATTTTATTATTTCATGATTGCTACATTCTATTTTATAACATGATTGGCTGTAACTATACTGTGGTAATGAAAAAAATATGATAATTAAGGAACTATAAAATGCTGACAACAATCAGTGAATAATTAAAAATCATATAAAACATGACTTTGACATTTACTGTCATAATATTGTCTTGTACGAAACGGTTTCTTTTACAAAATACTAGATTTTTAGAAATTTTTCTGATAGAAACATTTCTAGATTCTATGGACTTTTCCTTAAAAAAATTCTCAGATTCTAGAAACTATTTCTTAGATAAAAATGTATATATTCTAAAAAATTCTTAAATTTAAGGACTTTTCATCATGCTAAGAACTTTTTCTAGTTGAAACATTAATCGATTCTAAGGACTTTTTGTAAAAGAAAAATTCTGAGACTCTACACAGAAAAAATTTACAAAATTCTGTTTGTAATATTAAACATCTTTCATAGAATGTTTTTGTAAATACAAATAAATGTTTTTTTAAAGGCACCAACCATGGAATTTGTAAATGCAAAAAACTTTTTGTTATTTTTTTGTAACTTTAATTTTTATTTTTAAAGAATTTTTATATGAAAAGTGACAATTTACAAATATGTATTTCAAACAAAAAATTGTTAGAAATCGAATTTGAATTTAAACAAATATTTTTATTTACTTAAAATTTTGTGATACTATTTTCTGTGTAAGGACTATCTAAAAAAAATCCTAAAATGTCCTCAGAATCTAAGAATTTTTCTGTTAGAAAAAGTTGTAAGAATTTAAGTTTAAAGAATTTTTATATAAGTGACAATTTACAAATTTGTATTTCAAACAAAAAATTGTTAGAAATCGAATTTGAATTTTAACAAATATTTTTGTTTACTTAAAATTTTGTGATACTTTTTTTTGTGTAAGGACTTTCTAAAAAAATCCTCAGAATTTTCTGTTAGAAAAAGTTCATAGAATCTGTTTTTTTATTTAAAAAATTCTTAGAATTTCAAGTCCAAATAATCAAAAAAAGTTTTTTTCAAAAAGTCCTTAATAGCAAAATCTTTCTTTAGGAAAAACATTTTTTTAAGAAATATTCTTTAATTTAAAAAACTTTCTGATAGTTTCGAATCGTAATTAATTATTATAATATGATAACTATATTATAGTACGACTATGGTTGGCACAATCATAATCCCTAAAATATATGATGCCCCAAACATGTTTTTTCTCTGCGTGTATAAGGTGGAGCAATAAGTATTACTCCATTACAAAGTGCTGCCAATTGTATGCCAGTTTGGTTTATACATTCGTGAAGCAGACACGTGTGAAATTTTTAGTGAATAACAATAAACCGCTACACGCCTAAAAGACACAAGATAATTGTCATTGCATGATGTGCAGCTACATTACAAAAAATTATTAAGTCTTTTTTTCGAAGCTGAAAGGCGAGAGCCATGTTGACTGAATTTTTCCTACCGAAAGGGAACGAACTGGGTTTGGAGGACAAGTGGTTACAATTGGACGGAGACCACTTGTCATACTGCACAATGCGTATTTTGAAGAACAATCTCCCAGCGCGTGTAATCTAGTGATTGGTGTAGTCGTTGGTGTACGCGGCGAACAAGCTCCACACCACAAAAGCTGCGCACAGTTATGGAAAATGTAATCAAAACAAACCACAGTTTCACCATCGCCGACGGCGGCTTTTTGGCGGACATAATTTTTAATTTATAAGTGTAAATAATCAATAAAACCAATTGAGTGTTCACTTTAAACAAGAAACATGATAGTTTTTACAAGGAATATATAAGTAAAGGCTTTAACTTATATTTTCCAGATTTAAAAATCCTGTCAAGGACTTGTACCACAACAAGATTTTTCTGGAGTTTTTATTATCCTACCGCGCCCTCTACCGAGATGTTTGCAACCAAAGTCGAAACGTTGAGCGGCAGAAATTCTTCAATGGATCCAGATTTTTTCAAAATTATTTTTTTTTTAATTTGTTATTTAAATTAAAATCTCCCTGAACAAACAGAATTAAAAAAAATTTTACACAATTTTTGAAACAATTCCGTTGGAATTAATACTAAATATTTTATTAATTTATGGTTGAAGCCAGTTTTACACTAACAGTTTGGCTGAAAAGTTCGTAGGGTGACACATAGATGGCGCTACTAGTATGAAATCCATATGATTTTTAGTAAGCCCTAACCTTTGAAAGACAGGTGTATACATTTGACAGCTGTCAGACTATTAGTTTATGAGATATATAGTATTTTGGATGAAGCAACTTTTGTTTGTTTGAAAACAATGGATAAAAAACAATTTCGTGTGTTGACAGCGTAAAAAACACTGTTGAAGCCAAAGCTTGACTTGATAAATATAATTCGGACTCTACACTAGGAAAATCAACATTTGAGAAGTGGTTTGCTAAGTTTAAACGAGGCGAAACGAGCATCTAGGACAATGCACGCAATGGACGCTCCAAAGAGACTGTTGCCGACGAAAACATCAAAAAGTCCACAAAATTATTTTGAATGACCGTAAAGTGAAGTTGAGAATCTAAAGAAATCAAAGTAACGTGTTGGACATATCGTGAATGAATATTTGGCTATGCGAATGCTCTGTGCAAAGTGGGTGCCGCTCGAGCTCACAATCAACCAAAACAATATCGAATTGAGGATTCTGAGCTGTGTTTGAACTTGTTTAATCGTAATAAACCCGAATTTATGCGTCGATATGTGACAATGAATGAAACATGGCTTCATTATTTCACACCGAAGTCAAATCGACAGTCAGCCGAGTGAACTGCACGTGATGAACCAAATCCAAGGCGTGGAAAGACGCAACAGTCGGCTGGCAAGGTTATGGCATCAGTATAATATTCAGCGACTATCTTGAAAAGGGAAAAACCATCAACAGTGACTATTATTGGAGCGTTTTAAGAAAAAGAAAGTGCTGTTTCATCAATACAATGCAGCGTGTCACAAGTCAATGAAAATGATGGCAAAATTATATGAATTGGGCTTCAAACTGTTTCGCATCCACCGTATTCTCTAGATCTGGCCCCTGTTTCTATGGCTATCGTTCTTTATGAGAAGTATGAAATCATCACGTATTAAATATTAATTTTATTAATGTTTTATCTCTAATTTTTAGCAGTTTTTTCTAATACTTGACTAGATGTTCTTATAGATTGTATAGAACTGTTACTATTTGACATCTGATGTCATTGGACGTAATTTACAAGAAAAAATAGTAAAAGTTCTATGTAGTCTAGATGTTCTGTAACAGACAAAAAAAATCTGATATTTACCGGCCCAAATAAGGTTTGTATGATCACATTTTCGGCTGCTATATTGCGATTTGTGGCCGCATGCGTTATAACCAAAGGTTTATTGCTCTAATAAATTTTTTTAATTTATAAATAAATGTTAAAATTTAAAATTTTGTATTAAACTTACCGGTAAGGGTGTACCATAAGTTTCAAACCGATAGTTAGGATCTATATGTTGACAATACCAATTGGTATAGGCAGATGGTATATGTTTTCCGGGACCACAATTCTGAAAAAAAAAAATAAAAATTAAAAATTTGGTAATAATGTTACGATTCTGATAATAAAGAATTCCGGATTTAACCCCCGAATTTGGTATGTAGATTATAACCGAACATATTTCCGAGTTAGTCCCTATAAAAACAATGGATGGTTCTGATCATTTGTAAAATGATCAAAAGCCTCATGGGTATTATGACCAATTTTTGTGGGCACAATGACTGACATTTTTATGAGCACAGATTATTTACTTAGTGGAATAGTGGAGTATCGGAAATACCGGAAGTATTTCCGATCAGAAAAAACTAATAGAAAGGGATTTTTAGCGAAGATTTTGGAATTGCCGCAGAGTAGAAAAGTCTTTATCAAGACCAAAGGCGGGCTACATAAAACGTCTTTTTGCAACAAACTACAGTTGGCCATTCTAGTTTACTTCTTTCACGAACTAGTTCAATGTCAACTAATCTTTTCAGATTTTTTCTCAGTTTCTTCAAAAATGTTAAAAATAATTATTGAGCAATTAATCTTTTAAACAATTGAAAAAATGTGAATAAAATAATTAGTGAACTAGAACAATGAACTAGTTCAAAAATGGAAATAAACGTAATGAGGTGTGATTTAAAATGCCCAACTCTATAACGGACTCAAACCTTAAAAAAAATACTATTATATTTGAAATTTGTATTATGAATAAAATTTGGATATTTTACCCTTAAACTAAATTCAGGTTTCCAAATTTGTATGAAATTTGAAAATATTTTCAAATAGTTTTTCAAAGAAATTTCAAACCATTTTGTAAATTTGTATCTATGGCCTAAGTTGAAAAAATATTCGGGTATAAAACCCACCATAATCTATGTTGTATATAATCCGAGAAATCATATAACAACAGTCGATTAACAGGAAATTTCAGGCGCAAAAGAGTCTGCTTTATGTAAAAGGAATTAGACACTTGTACGTGGCGTTGTCATAGTTGTGGTTAATTTTGGAAAATATCCTAGTAAAATATCCTAATGTTACAGGTACTGTATATTTTATGAGATTTTCTCCATCCATAAAAGCGCCATATATAGGGACCGAACTTTATTATTTTTCTGTGTTTTATAGTATTTTGTATATTTTTCTAAATTTTATCCCCAACAATTCTTTATTTAATATAATTTTGTTAGCAAACAAAAACTATTACAACAAAAAATTCTGACACCATGGTTTCATTAGACTCAGTACAATATGACTTCAGAAAGATACTTTGAACCATTTCCATTAAGCTCAAGGTCTTCGCAATAACAAATTCCTCAAAATCTAAAGAATTTTCTAAAATATAAAGTTAGAAAAGTCAAAAAAAAAAAAAAAAACTTAAAGAACACTCAGAATATTATGTAGTTAACTGTTTGTAGTTTAATAAAAAAGTTTTCCGTTCCATTTAAAAATAAAGGAAGATACATTTATTTTTTAAAGAAACATCTATATTAACTTTTTTATACATTTATTCGAAATAATTTACTATTATTTTGCGTTTTTTTTCAGTTTCATTTATTTTATTCATTTGTTTGAAATTTAATAAAAATTTACCCACAAAACGGAAATTTGTGGTTTATTTGTGTCCGTAACAGTTATTACAAATTTAAATTTTGTTTGCTGTCTGTTTCAAAAAAAAAATATTCAAAAAATTTCAATTTGTTTTTTTATTTGAATTGGTTGTATATATACAAAATTTTTCAATACAATTTACAAGAACTTCATAAACACACATACATATACAAATACATTCACACAAAAAGTGTTTATAGCTTCATATGCATACATACATTTTGTATTGTACGAGTATATTAAAAAAAAAAAAACATACAAAAACGGAAATAATTTCAAATAAATGAAAAAAACATTTATTTTTTAAGGATTGGTGGGTAAAATTTTGACATTTATTTTAACTGATTATATCAGTTGTTTCTTACGGATGTGTCAGTTTATTAATCAACATTTAAAAATAAATAACAAATGGCATTTAATTTAAATGAAAATTAAGTAGACCGTTTTTTAAATGAAATATCATTTCTTTTAAATGATATTTTCAGTTATTTTAACTTACAAACTTTTTTAAGTGAAAGAATCTCAATGTCTGGCTATTTTTCTTTATAAAAAGTTCATCAGAATCCAAGAATTTTTCTACCAAAATGTCCTAGAAATAATAATGTTTCTATGTCTAATAAGTTTCGATAATCTTGGAATCTGAAGGTCTTTATTTAGAAGAAACATTTTCATAATTTTTTTTTTTTACTTTAAAATGGGCTGAAAAATACCGTAGAAGAAGTTCATATTTGGAAGAACTTTCTTGTAAAATCGCAGTTTCTATCCTATTTCACTACGTGGTCAGGGTATAATTAGTTTTTGCTGATGTTTGTAACTACCAAAAAATACGAGACTCATAAACATCTTATAGTAAACCAATCGTCTCAGAATCACTTCGTGAGTCGATTTAACTATATCAGTCCATCCGTGTGTCCACGTAAATCTTTTAAACTAGTGGTCGCAAACAAAGAAATTTGGTTTAAATTTGCTTCATAAGTTTCTATTGGTTAGAATCGTTCCTTATCCAGACCTACCTCCCATTTATAGGTCCTATCTGAATTGAGCTTAAAAGTTGTTATACAGACAAAACTGTATCTGGTTAAAATTGGGGCGGTGTCTTTTATATGGAACCTCTTCAAAATTAAAGAAAATCGGACCATATTTGAACCTGTAACTTTTTCACCAATTTCATTTAGATTTATCTCTATATTTTCATAAAGTCTGTTTCGGGAATTTGAACAGCTTTCCAAAAAAATACCCAAATTATACTTGGTGTAGGCATGTCCAGCCTAAATTTTCTTACTTGTTTTCTACTAGAAACCGTTCTGATCAGTATGTTAACCAAGTAAAAACAATCCTGTCGTAAAACTAATGTAAACACAATAAAAATCTTATTGATTTTGATCTGACACTACATTCCTCCAGCTTGGACTACATGTAGTCAAAAGTATTTTCCAGATCTATTTCAAAGATCAGTGAAATAAATATCTTTTGAGATCTCCAACATTTTGAAAATTTCAATCTTACCCTTTTGAAACACAATCCCAATGGTAAATTAATTTCACCATTTTTCGATGAATCAAACGATGATGTTATCATAGATGTTAAATTCGACGATTTTTGTGCACTAAACAACAACAATGGTTCATCATGAGTTTCAACACATTCCAAACGGAATCGTTGACCATATTTCAAAAGTTCATTTGTACGATCCTCTTCGTCACCACTAATAATACGAAATGAATTTCGTACACATGGTTTTACCGAGGGCGCTATAGTCAATTCACATTCATCGTTGATCTTTTGACTATGACGGACAACACGTTCATTGATTATAACCGACAGAGCTGGATGAACGTCCGAAGTGGAATATTCACATACACGAAAGTTGGCTGGCATCAATTGAACAACAGCACCAAAACGAACATTTTCTTTGGGTGCCTCTAAATTTATTCCTTTGTGAAAATTATCAAAAAGTTTTCGTGTTTTTTCAACCAACAATTCGCCACGATCACGTGAATTCTTAAAGGCACGTAATTTTTCTTGTTCCAGGCAAATATCTTCAAACCAATTACCTAAACGGACTACAGGACGATATCTTGAACGGGATACTAAAGACATTTTTCTTTTGTTAAAAAATAAATTTAATTTGAGGTATGTATTTCAAAATCGGATTTGTGTTATTTAAAAAAAATAACAATAAACATGAAAATAGAGTTTCCACCATTTTAAACTAAAAAATATAATTTTGGAATATCATACGAAATGGAAATTACGTAGAGCTATAGGAAAATTTGTCAACTCTAATATTGCCGACATACGAGAAAATATGCCCGATAATTAATTGTATTTTTTGTATTGCATTGCATGACAATCGAATTTTCAGATGCGATTCATTGGAAACTAAATTCGGTTGGTACAACACATCTCTTTTTTGGATGCCCAATTAACTGTTGTGTTAAAATTTTATATATTTTAAGTATGGAATTTGGAACAAATTATCATTAACCGAATTAGCTGGCTCTGCCTTAACTTTATTTTAATAATTGTTATGTATTAAATTATCAGTCTTTTAAACACGATTTAGTCTCGTGTACTGAATAGTAAAAACAAAATATGTCAATATAAAATATTAAACAAGAGTTCGCAAAACAAATGATTATTTTAAAAATACCTTTAATACTTTAAACTGATACCGTATGAAAATTACACCAATTGCTCTTTTCCATTATTTTCTGTTATCTGATTTGGCCATATAACAATAGACATATGTTTTGCAAAGAAAAATAACGATGGTCATAAGTTGACACGTATAAGCCGCTGAGGTGAAGGAATTCCTGGAAAGATATTGCATACGGTCCCTAAGGACTTTAGACACATCAGTATAATATCGTTTATATTGAACACTGGAAGGGATAATTGAATTTATATTGCGGGAAACTATTGACTCCTAGCTGCGGCCTGCACGGCAACATGCATACAATCTGCAAAGGTCAACGTAGACTACTCTGCACGAGAATGCAAGTATCATCGAGAAGTCTTTCTCTATAGAGGAGATTTTTAATAACATCGAGCCTGACTCTATAATTGGGGCATTATCGAGTCTGGTGGTGGTTCAAGTGTTCATTACACTGATTGAAAGATTGCTGGCCAATAGGAACATAACCGCTGAGTTGCTCTATCTTCACTTTTGCGAAATCTTCCTTGGAAGGGACGATAGAGATATGGTGTTCTAAGTTGATAAAGTGGTAATAGGGGTGAAATGGAAGTTTCCTTCCACTTTGAGGGATGTTATTCACATGGCTTTGAGGCTGTCTGGGCAGGAGCCTGTCGACTTGAGATCAATCCTAACAAAACGAAGCTTATAATATATCATAGGACGCATAATGATCACACTTTTCAGCTTGTTACTCTGAACGGTATGGAAATTCAACTTTTTAACAGAACCAAGTATCTTGGTGTAATTTGGATGTAATGTCCAGGAAAGGTCAAAAAGGCGGCGTTAACTCTGTCGGAGGTCCACTGAGTGTCACTTGAGGCTGGGTTCCATATTATTTCAATGGTTATAGACGGTGGTGGTTCACCCTATTTGGTGACCGGCACTGGTTAAGGTGTCATATCTTAAATATTTGCAGAGGGTACAGAGAATAGCGTTAGTATCAGCGGGGCACTACCTACTACATCAACGGGTGAATATAGACACTGCGAAAGCATGTAGCAGCTGAAGCAGCTATAAGGCTGCGGTCGACGTCACAATGGACTTACAATGGGTGTGGCTACAGTGTGATATTGGGGAATGATGGTTTTTCGCCGAATGTGGATCATATGACTTCGGTGGCTGTGCATGAACGTCTATTTACAGTTCATATACCGACCATGGACTCCTAAGTGGGAGACGTACCGGTGTGGAGGCGTGGGTTGACTTTTACAGGGACAGATCAAAGCATGACAGCTGAGTTGCCTTCGAGATCTACTCCGGGGAGCTTGCTTTATTGCTAGGCTGAGGTGATGGCGATAGCGGAGGTTGCCGCTTTGCTTGTGCGCAATGTAGATGTTAACACGACAGAGTAGATGTTAACACGGTACGGTCAAGTCCTTGAGACTTGACATCGTTAAATAAAATGGCTCAGCAGTTTGATATTCGACTCGTATGCGTCCCGGTGAGTAGCGATATACTGGGAAACTGTAAAGCTGATGATCTTGCAAGGCTGGGAACTAGCCTACATGTTCCTGTGGAATTTTCTAGTAAGGGCGACTAATCTCAGGTAGGCTAAAACAGTGAATTGTGTGATTATAATGCATATCTGACCCGCTATTGATTCGGGGCTCACTATCGCTATCAAGGAGAAATATTTCGGATATGGTGGCGGTAATAATGGGCCACTCTCTTATCGAAAGACGCGCACAGAGGTTGGGTGTCGCTTCACACGACTTCTGTTAGAGCTGTATTAACGAGGCGGAGTAAAGCATAGAACACTACTCGTGTCCGGCGCTGGCAGGGTGATGTCTTCACTGAGCTCGGCGTACTTTTATGATCTTAGGGATCTTTCTGGTGCAGAAATCTCGCAGTTCTTAAGCTTCAACTGATTCAACCGTGGATTGTGATTGGCAGTGATTCATCTCATTGGTGGCATCACAATGTACCTCAAAGTCTAAGTGTACTGCTTCGCATGACGTCGGCTGGCACTCTAACTTAACCTAAATTAACACGAAAATGTTAACAACTTGACGTTGTATTATGACAAGTGTATAATGAAAAAGTCGTTTGGTGAACTTCATGTATAACAAATTTAAAAAAAATCAATTCAGTTATCAATTAATGACCATTTTTTTAAAATACACATGTCAGATAGTTATAAGTTGACAACTCTTAACTGTGAAATTTTATCAAAATTGAGACAAGAATGCCATCTTTATGAAAAAATTCCTTTACATAGAGTGCTTATCCCAAATTTCAAAGAAAGATAATGAAATGAATAATGAAAATCTACGAACATCACTATACGTCATTTAACTATATTGTTATAAAATGTTAATATTATATCCAATTTATAATAAAAATTACAGAAAATCGAGAAAGTATTTAGTAAAAAATACACCATAAAGAAAACTGTTCCAATGTAGGAAAAATCTATCACTGAATAATTCAAATTATTCACAATAGAGTTTATGTGCGCATAGCAACATAATAAATCATAAATTTATGTTCTGTTTTTTTTAATTGATTTATGCTAAATAAACTATAACTTGTAAGGAACAATTTTGTCCACTTAAATATATTTCGTACCAAATTTGCCCTTCCCGTACTTTTAACCAAGATTTTTCAGAAATTGTGATAGGATTGAACAATTTGTAAAAGAGTTAAAATATTACTGGTCTCAGTCTGAATAGAGCTAACAATTTTATTATTAGTTTTTTTTCTCTCGATTTCATTTATTAAAAACATGTGAACACGAATAAGTCTCGTGTTGTTATTAGCAAAATAAATTCTATATTAAATGCAAGTACAAAAATATAGTCGGTCAAACATGACTATGAGATACCTTACGATTTGGCTTGCATTTCGGGAAGCGAATATTGGGAAGGGATCTATATATAGGCGGAAAAAATATAGTACAAAAAGAATTGTAATGAAATTGCCCAACATTTAAACATATATCGGAAAGGTGAATTTATATGGGGAGTAGATTTAAATGAGTTCCGATTTTATTTAACTTTGGAAGCATGATTTATGGTTTAATATAGAATTGACAAACCAAATAACAAACAGATTTATATCGTTTTGTGTGTTTAAATATTATTTAAGCCCTATTCAGATAGGATCTTTCTATATGATCGTCCTTAGGCCAAAAGTTGCTCATGTAACAAATAAAGGGTGTCCCAAGAAGAACGCAATTTTTAAATGACTGATGCAGCAATTGAATTGTTTCTCTGGCTGTATGACATGTGGCGCCGTCTTGTTGGAACCACATGCCCTCCACATTCATTTCTTCAATTCTAGGCAAGAAAAAACTGGTTATCATTTCACGATACCGAACACCATTGACTGTTTGCGCTTGACCTGCCTCATTTTCATAAAAAAAAGGTCCAATGATTCCTCCAGCCCAAAAACCACACCACACAGTGACACGTTGAGGATGCATTTGCTTCTCGTGAATCACTCGAGCATTTTCCTCACCCCAAATGCGACAATTCTGCCTATTGACGAAGTCATCAAGATGAAAATGGGCCTCGTCACTGAAGATGATTTTATCGGCAAAATCAGCATTTTCATGTTGTCTCTCCAATACCCAATTAACGAACTCCCTTCGCTGTCCATGGTCAGCTGGCTTCAGTTCCTGAGTCAATTGAACTTTGTATGCATGAAGATGCAAATCTTTCGTCAAAATTCGCTGCAAAGTGGATTTGGAGACACCAATTTGCTGAGCTCGGTGTCGAATTGAGGTGGATGCAGTTTGAGCGACATCATCACGTACAGCTGCGACATTTTCGGTCGATCGATCTGGTCGATGCCGCGTTGTTGTCTTTACATCACTAACAGACCCAGTTTCGGCAAATTTATCCATTAATCTCTTTACAGTTGACTCTTTTGGAGCATTATTGTGACCCCAAATTGATCGCAATTTGCGAACTGTAGCCGCAAAACTTTCACCATTTTGGTAAAACAATTTCACAATGAGAATGCGTTGTTCATTCGTGTAGCGCTCCATTTTTACTAACCTCGTACCTTCTACTAGCAAACAATAACAATTGTTCAAATGTCAAACAATGACACTTCGAATGTTGCCAGATTTAAAAATTATCTAAATATCTTTATATTTGCTACCCATAGATTTATAACAAGTTTTATATGGTCGGACGGGCATCGCTAAATCGACCCAAAAAGTGATTCTGACTATATTGGTGTACTATAAGATGGATCAAGGCCCATTATTTTTTGGTAGTTACAAATATCAGCACAAACTTATTATACATTTTTCAAGTATAGAGTATAAGAGTATAAATATTTAACGTGATATTGTTAAACAAATGATTATTTTACAAATGCCTTAAACATTATCACAACACAGTTATCACATTAAAAACACACACATTTTGCACACTATTTGTTTCGTAGTTTAAGTTGGCTATAACATATGGCTATAATGTTAAATGCAGACAACTGGTACAGTTTATACTTTCTTTTTAACTAAAACCAACCCGTTTATCTAAACTTTATTGTAAATATAACTAGATCTTCAGAAGTGGTTCTAGGAATATGTTGCTACTATTGGAACAATTTGAAACAAAAATTATCGGTGTTAAAATTTATATTTTGTTTGATTAAACATGTGGCTAAGAATTTTTCTAACAAGCACTATGACGTTACTTAACATAGGTTATAAAAATTGCATTCAATTCGAAATTTAGTTTTTCAAAATTTAGTTTCCTTTAAAAACTGCATACAAAAATTTTTCAAACTTTAAGTGTTGATTTATCAAAAAAATTTTTAATGACTAGAAGAACTTAAGTAGAACTCAAAAAAATAGATTGTTGCAACTAAGGATCTGATTGTTGCTAGGTAAGGATCTGACAGGAATTGTCGTATTCAAAAGTTGTAAAGCCTATAAAATTTTGGAAAACTTTTCGTAAGTCGACTTAAATGCTTTTGTCAAAAGTATACAGATATTTATAATTTGATTTTGCATATTTTGAAATTACAATCACTGCCAGATTCTAACAGCTTTTTTAATAGAAAGTCCAAAGCAGGTAGTGAAAATGGCGGTGACAGTTCTGTCAAACTTTATAAATTTCTTATTGAATAGTGTTTGTAGGAAGCTCTTGTTTATTTGAACAATTTTCTAATTTCTTGAAATAAAAATCCAGCCTTATAGACAAAGTGTCGCACAACGTTGTGTGTCAACGCATAACCGACCGTCGCCAATGCTTTGTCAGCACTGTGCCGATCGTATATTTCTGCTTCGGACATTTTGAAAGATCATTATAGTGCATTGTTGGCCGTAGTTTAGCTTTATTATATAATTCAAAAAACATCGTAATAGCAAAATGGCGTTAAACGATGAATTGGTTTACTAACAAGGGAAGGAAATAGAGTGGAACGGATAAGGAGTGTAATTAAAACACTAGACAAGGGGAACAAAATAGAGTGGAACAGGGAACGCGTGGAATTGAAACGCTAGAAAAGGGGAACGTAATGAAATGGAGCGAGAAATTAATGGAATTGAAACACTAAACAAGGGGAAGGAAATGGAGTGGAACGGATAAGGAGTGTAATTAAAACACTAGACAAGGGGAACGAAATAAAGTGGAACAGGGAATTGAAACGCTAAAAAAGGGGAACGTAATGAAATGGAACGAGAAATGAATGGAATTGGAATACTAGCAAAGGGGAACGAAATGGAATGCAGAAAGATTAGATTTGAAGAAATTTCATATTTATAAAAGCCCTTTTCCCTGAGTGCAGTCGGTTAACATAAAAGAGAATTCGAAAAATCTGTTCATGTTCATTTTCTAATGGAAATTGTGACCGAAAATCATTCGGTCATATTCTCCAGCTTTCAGTGTGGGTGGGGGTTATGTCTGAAAGATTTTCGGAAATTAGCATAATCTGCGTTGGGCTTATGTCATATTATCCAGTATGTTAAATACAAACACTGTAAATTACACGAAATCAATTACGTTGCATGGACTTATACAATTTTCTAAAGGGTTAACAAAAATTTATAATTTTTAAAATTTCCATTAAATCACACAAATATATTTTTGCACATTTTTCTATTTCATATTGTTAACTATAAATTTATAAAAATCAAATAAATAGCAATATCGTTTTATGATAATACGTGTAAATAGGCGATAACAAAATTGTTATTAGAGACAATCAAAATCCACAATGCCTATAAATGAACACAACAAACAACTACTAAATTATGGTGCAATAGTTTAAAGAGAAAAAAAATAAGTTATAATAAAAAATTAAAATTAAAGCAAATGTGGTATGAAAAACAAATCACACGAGTGTCGGCCGATAATGTACATGATTTTGCAAAATGTGAACACGTGAAATGGTTATTTGCTAAATGCTCGGCAATGTACACACCAACACCAGGTAGATAGAACACTGTTAATCATTCTAACACATGCAATCTACAAAATTGTTTCAATTTATAATCAGGTTATCACATTTTTGATCACAACTTTTAAAAAGCAAATTTTAACGAGGGTTTGGTTTATATTTTAGCCCAATAGAGGGCCGTTCAAAATGTTCTAATGGCTAACAATTGAAAAACAAGTGTTAGATTTTTAAAAATTATCTTTATTTTTCAATATAATCTCCTGTAACTTTAATACACTGAACATAGTTCAACGCTTTTCTGGCAATTGTATCCCTTGTTTAAAATAATTTTCCTAAAGCTCTGCAAAATAATTGTTTACAACTGTTATTGTAAATTTATTCGAGGAAAAACGCTTGCCAGCAAGGAATTTCCTTTTTTTAGATTGGAAACTGGTAGAAGTCACAGGGAGCTATGTAAATCGGGAGAAAAAGGTGGTCGTATTTCAATTCCTTGAATTTTGCCATTTTTAAAACACTTGTGTGCTGGTGCGTTGTCTTGATGAAACAATTTTTTTTTGTGTTGTAAATTTTCACATTTAATTGAGCCAAAAGGTTACAATAATATTCTGAACTTATTGTTTTAACTTTTTGAAGATAATCGATCAATAAAATACCTTTGTAATGCCAGGAAACCGTTACCAGCCGATTGAATTGCTTTTGCCTTTTTGAGGCATTTCCACCAGCTTCAGTTCATCGTTTTGCTTGTTCTTTTGTCTCTGTATAGTGTTAGATCCATGTTTTATTAAAAGTTAATATCTTTAATATCCATTTTATTTCGCTTAAATCTAACCAAGCAAGCTTGAGAAATTTTTATTTAAATGCGTTTTTGACCCACTGTTATCAAATGCGGCAACCATCTTGAATCTATTTCCAGATCGAATTGAAAAAGACAAATAGAAGTTTACAATAAATTTTTTACACTTTGCTGTTTATACCGCCATCTCTGTGTCAGGCTAAGAAAATTTCTTGCGACCGTATCCCTTAAATTTTTAAAGAATTGCAGCAACCGTATTTGGTGGCCTCAATCTGGTTCAATGGAAATACAATGTGCCAACCAAAATTCTGTTGTAAAGGTTGATTTTTTAGCAACTTTATTTTTGTCAACACTATTTTTGGCAGCTCAGCTGTTTTCGTGCAATATGTTGCTGTCAAACATGTTCAGTTTGGTCTATAAGTTAACCATGAACCGACTTACAAGCGAACAACGCTTGCATATTATTGAATTTTATTCTAAAAATTCATGCTCGGTAAAGAAAGTGCTTCTTCCATTTTATGGCCATTTCAACTGAGAGGCGAGTTCGGTGAACAGTTTACTTCACGACGTTTAGGGCCGGTCAATTGGCCGCCTAGATCGTGCGATTTAATACCTTTAGATTATTTTTTGTGGGGCTATATTAAGGCTCATTTCTAAGCACGGGACAAGCACGCAACGGTTGACGCACTGGAAGCCAATAGTGAAGAATTTATTCGTGAGATATCGGCCGATATGTTGGTGAGAGTATGCCAAAATTGGACCCAGCGCAGCCGCGGTCAATATTCACATGAAATCATCTTTAAACATTGAATTATATAGACCGTTCTATCGACTCAAATAAAGATTTCATACATTTCTTTAAATTTTGTTTTTTTTTAATAAAATCCAAAAGCTCTTAAAAAATCACCTATTACACTCAGAAAAAAAACGTTAGTAGAAAAATTTGTAAACGGTCTTCAATCTCCCTTTACTATTTTTGTACTGATTTTTAGTAACAAAATTATTATTTAGCAAATCATTTTGCTATTTACATTTTACAAATTACAGAGTTTTTACAGATTTTTTACAAATTTTTGTTGCTAATTTCAGAAATCATTTTACAAATTTTTGAAAACCGATTTGCTAAAATTAGCAAAAAAAAATTACTAATTTAAAAAAAGTGGATATTGAAGGAAATGTTATTTCTAATAATTAAAACTTATACATACAAACTTAAATTGCCCTAAAATGTTACATAGGTTCAAAAAAGGGATCGGAAGTGAAGATACCGACTCATGTCTAAAAATAGGACATCCACTTAAAATAGCACTAAAAAGTTTTTTTAGTTCTAAAAATCAGCCCTAAAAACAATTAAAATTTAACCTTAAAAGTAAAAAAAAAAAATTGAATTAAATATTTTTCAAAACAGAAACTACCAAATTAAAACAAAATAATGAATTCGTTAAAAATTTAAAACTTTGTACTAATATCAATAATATTTAGTATTTTTTTTTTTTTTTCTGATTTTAGCAAACAGATTTTAAATTCCACTTTACAAAAAGTCTACTAAAATTTAGTAGCGGCTACTAATTTTTCTACTAATTTCATTGTACTACACGTCAGCAGACATGTGTTGCTAAGATTAGCAAAAAATACCGCTGGGCTCAAATTAGCAGAATTTCCCGTAATAACAGCAAAATTTTCAGTTGCCATTACAGACTTTTTTTGGTGAGTGTATTAACTGAATTTTTATCGCCTTTTTGGATTTTTTTTTTCATAATTAACCTTTTTTCATAATTCTTAGGCATAATTTTTGCATATTTAATGATTTTTAATGCATATTTTTGAATATTTTGCATATTTTTATTGGGTGTAAAACTTAAAAATGCAGGATTTTTAGCAAATTTTGGGCGTTTTTTGTGAAATATAGGTACAACAGTAATTTTTTCAAAGTATTGGTCATCGTTAGCTATGACCTTTCTCCATCTTTCTGACAACATATGGATTCCGCTCATTTTTTAAGCCAATTTCGGATACGCCGTTCTGAAGTGGAACTTATTCCAGTGAGAGCGTTCTACAACGATCGATAGAAATGACAGTCGGACGGAGGCAAGGTCTGAATTATAAGGCGGTTGAGGTAAAACTTCCCAACCACTATTTTCTAAATAGTTTTTAACCGGTCTTGAAACATTTGGCCAAGAGTTTTCATCATCGTTGGTGGCATTTCCGGTCGTTTCTCGGCCAATTCTCGTTTAAAAAGAATCAACTGTGTTCGGTACAGGTAACCTGTGATCGGCTGGACCCTTCCGGTCCTCCCAAATATAGAGCATTACTTTGGTGTCATGACTATTCGGCTTTGGCGTTAACTCGGCAGGTTGGCCAGGCTTCACAACGCTTTCTTGCGCTTCGGGTTGTCGTAATGTATCCATTTTTCATCGCCAGTTTAGGCAGCATTTCGTCTCTCAGCATCAACTCGTGTGGTACCCAATTTATTTGCTTTGGGATGAATCCTGCTGATTGCAAACGTTTTAAAATCACTGCTTGAGTGACTCCCAATGATTTTGCAAGTTCTTCTTAAGTTTAAAAACAATCTTCATCGAGAAACGCCTCCTTTCAGTTCAAAGATGATGTTTTTGTCTGATCATTGCGGCCTTGTGTCTTCCATGTCAAAATCACCACTTCTGAGCCGCAAAAACCATCTCTCATACGTTCAAATCATTGGAACATATTCCGAAAAAGCTTCGGTGAGCCATTGGTTCTTCAAATTGAAGAAGTAAAACAAATCTTCTCGTAATGCATTTGCTCAATTGTCCTCTAAAAGACGCTGCGGACATTGTCTTTAAGACACAATTTCAAGATATTTTTTTTTTTTTATTTTGTTAAAACGAAATTTCAATTTTGTGGAAATTTTTTTCACATTTGTCAAGAAACAACAATAAATCTAATCATTTTTAATATATACAAAGTTAAATAGAATACAATATAATAAAATAATTAAAAATTATATTTTTTTTAAAAGAGTTTTCGTTAGAATAAACAAAATGATAATGAAAAATCTAAACGATAAAAGATTATACAATTATAAACTACTTGACTTACAAATAGTGTAGAGTGATAATTATGGATTGTCATCAGTTTTATGGACAGATATATAATAACTATTTGTTATAATAAAAAAATATTAAATTTATTAGCAGTGTTCTCTACCCGCGTTGTACAAAAACAATCCTTTAGAAAATTTCTAGTTATAAATTGCTTTAGAATACAACTGATGGAAATCGCGTTGTGGAAGGGATAGATGTCATTTTGTTTGTCCCTACGGTCTTACGTACGTCATATGAAAAAAATAAAATTCTCTTTCGTAGTACTGTAAAAGAAATGAGTATTTAAGATGTGGGTACTTGAGCACTCAATACTCCAAAGTAACTACACTCATAATAATACATGCATAAAAATACGAAAAAAATTTCAAAATACAAAAAATGTTTGTAAAATAAACTATTTTTTGTTCATTTTACTAAACTTTGTTGTTTGGAAATAAATTTTGTATATTTATGAATGGATTATTTTTATTATTAAGTGTTCAGAATTGTATTTTTTTCATACATAAAAATAATGAAAATGTAAATTACACTATACACTGTCAAAATAACTAAAAAATTTAAAAAAATAAACGAAAATCGGTTTATTTTACGAAATTTTTTGTTGTTTTGACAATTATTTCGTATTTTTGTGCATAAATTATTATGAGTGGAAAAACACAACTCTGTTTATAAAGAAAAAATAGAATATATTTGTATGAGAAAAAAGTATTAAATTGTATTGAAGTTCTCCGTTGAAAATGGTCAAGAAGTCAAAAATAAGTCTATGAATTTAACAATCTGGCAAAAATATATTAAATAGAATTTATAAAAACAAATTTATGGGGTTATTCTGTAACTATCACTCACCGAAAAAATTCTGTAATGGCAACTGAACATTTTGCTGTTATTACGGGAAATTTTGTTACCTTGAGCCCAGCGGTATTTTCTATTTTTTGCTAATCTTAGCAACAAATGTCTGCTGACTTGTAATACAATGAAAATAATAGAAGTGTTAGTAGCCGCTACTAAATTTCAGTAAATTTTTTGTAAAGTGAAATTTAAATTCGGTTTGCTAAAATCAGCAAGAAAAATTTACTAAATATTATTAATATTAGTACAATCAAATTAGTATAAAAATTTAGTCACCTCTACTAAATTTTAGTAAATCGCTGTAAACTCAATGAATTGTAAAATATAGTAAAATTTTTAATTTATAAAAAAATATTAGATTAGTAAAGGGTGTCCCAAGAAGAACGCAATTTTTAAATCTGGCAACATTTGAAGTGTCATTGTTTGACATTTGAACAATTGTTATTGTTTGTTAGTAGAAGGTACGAGGTTAGTAAAAATGGAGCGCTACACGAATGAACAACGCATTCTCATTGTGAAATTGTTTTACCAAAATGGTGAAAGTTTTGCGGCTACAGTTCGCAAATTGCGATCAATTTGGGGTCACAATAATGATCCAAAAGAGTCAACTGTAAAGAGATTAATGGATAAATTTGCCGAAACTGGGTCTGTTAGTGATGTAAAGACAACAACGCGCCATCGACCAGGTCGATCGACCGAAAATGTCGCAGCTGTACGTGATGATGTCGCTCAAACTCCATCCACCTCAATTCGACACCGAGCTCAGCAAATTGGTGTCTCCAAATCCACTTTGCAGCGAATTTTGACGAAAGATTTGCATCTTCATGCATACAAAGTTGAATTGACTCAGGAACTGAAGCCAGCTGACCATGGACAGCGAAGGGAGTTCGTTTATTGGGTATTGGAGAGACAACATGAAAATGCTGATTTTGCCGATAAAATCATCTTCAGTGACAAGGCCTATTTTCATCTTGATGGCTTCTTCAATAGGCAGAATTGTCGCATTTGGGGTGAGGAAAATCCTCGAGTGATTCACGAGAAGCAAATGCATCCTCAACGTGTCACTGTGTGGTGTGGTTTTTGGGCTGGAGGAATCATTGTACCTTTTTTTTATGAAAATGAGGCAGGTCAAGCGCAAACAGTCAATAGTGTTCGGTATCGTGAAATGATAACCAGTTTTTTCTTGCCTAGAATTGAAGAAATGAATGTGGAGGGCATGTGGTTCCAACAAGACGGCGCCACATGTCATACAGCCAGAGAAACAATTCAATTGCTGCATCAGTCATTTCCCGGTCGTGTTATTTCGCGTTTTGGAGATCAGAATTGGCCGCCTAGATCGTGCGATTTAACACCATTAGATTTTTTTCTTTGGGGTTTTTTAAAGTCGATGGTTTACGCGAATAAGCCGACGACGACTCAAGCCTTAAAAGAGGAAATTAAACGCTGCATTAATGAAATACCGCAGCATTCATGCAAAACGGTCATTGAAAATTTCATTAAAAGATCGCGTGCATGCCAGCAAAGCCGCGGCGGCCATCTGCACGATATATCGTTCAATACATAACCTCATTCTGTCTACTTTACGATATAATAAAGTTTCACGATTTTTTTTTTTAAATATCTGTTTTATTTAAAATTTAAAAATTGCGTTCTTCTTGGGACACCCCAATTGTAGTCCCTACAATACCCCCTTCCAGTTTCAACTCTGGCAGAAACGAACCCGTTTTGCTAAATCGTGATTTCTTTTCTTGGTTAATTTTAGTGGTATCCAAAGTTTCGAAATATTCAGGATTTCTTACAATTTTTGGAGCCTTAATGCGATTTGCTGACACCACCTTTTCTGAATTATTAATTTTAATGGTAAATGTTTTATCAGTACGACGAATAACGAGATATGGACCAGTTCGTAGAAATACATGTGTGCATGATGCAAGCTCCTGGGGAATATAAATTGCTTTTTTCCATGTCACTTAACTTCAGTTGCTTGAATGTTTTGCATATGTTAAAAAAAAAAAAACTTAAAATCCATTCATTATGTGCATGGTATGATTTTTCCGTAACAAATTGCCCTGGAATTTGTAAAGTACAGCCATAAGTCAACTCCGCAGGGGAATAACCGACATCTGGATTGACAGAACATCGTAAGCCTATCGGAAGCAATGGCAGCGCATCTACCCCCTTGAGTCAGTGTGACATTTAATGGCATTTTTCATAATCCGATGCCATCTTTCAATTTGACCATTAGCCTGTGGGTGATAAGAAGTTATGTGTGTCATGTGTCACTTTCTGTTGTGATTTGATTCGGCACACCAAACCTTGAAACCCACCCATGAAGAAATGCGTTAGCTACCGTTTCGGCTGTTATGTCTTCTATTGGTATTGCTTCAGTCCATCTAGTTAACCGATCAATACATGTTAAACAATACCGGTAGCATCTCGATGAAGGCAAAGGTCCGACAAGATCAATGCTGACAAATTGCAATCGACCTTCAGGGACAGGAAAGTTGCCAACTTCAGTTTTTGTATGTCTACTAATCTTGGATTTTTAACAGGTTATACAACTTTTCGCCCAAGATGATATATCAGTTCTCATAGACGGCCACACGAAACGTTCGCTTTCCACTTTTTTTAAAGTAGTAATATTTTTTTTTTTTTTGCTAATTTTAGCAAATCGGTTTTCAAAAATTTGCAAAATCATTTCTGAAGTTTGCAACAAAAATTTGTAAATAATGTGTTTAAATTCTGTAATTTTTACTAAAAATCAGTACAAAAATATTACAGTGGGATTGAAAACTGTTTATAAATTTTTTTTACTAACTTTTTTTTTGAGTGTACGTGAAAATTTGTCACGTTCAAAAATGTAACTCTGATATATTTAGCATAGGTTGAGTCACTATGATCAAAATTATATTTAGGTAAATTTTTGTATACTACACCTTTACTAGGAAAATTGAAGATTATGTGACTCTCACTATCCTAAATATGGTAGAGTTGCATATTTCGATGTGACAACTTTTCATATAGTTACGGCATAACCCCATATTTTATTGTAGTATAGATTGATCTAAAGTTTACTATATTAAAAAAAAATCATAATAATTAAAACTAATAACACATGATAATGTATTCTATTGCGTTCGGATTAAAGCCCCTCATCAGTAATCTTCATGCAATCTCAAGTGTTACAAAATTTCTGCAAATGTTTTATAATGTTCAATCAATAATAAAAAATTATATTTTTATGATTATTATTTATTTGTATTGTTTTTTTTTTTTTTTCTAGAAACGACTCACTATGAATTCTTTACTTTAAAATAAAAAGAGTTGTATCTACAACTTATTAACGTCAAGAATTTTACCACTTTTTAAACAACAACCGCTAGACCAAAAAAGAAACATCAATGGCAAAATTTATGATGTTTTTTTTTAAATCAAGATAAGAAATGCTTAGGAAATATAACAAGTATAATTAAATAAATTAAATTCCATAGTAAAAAAAAAACGTAATTTTGGGTGTATCTAAAACAGATAACAAAAATTAATTTCCCCAGAACTCCGCACGTATGAGTAATATTTATTTAAACTCGTAAACTAATATTTACAGCGGTATTCATAAAAAAAATCTTAATTCAAGTTTCAAATGCATTTTAGTTAAAAAACAGTTTAAGCCTAAAAAAGGTTTATTAAAAATTCGTATTCATAATCAGTATTTTAACTAATAAACGATTTAATGATTTTTTAACTTGAAGATGGCAACACTGTATTTTTTTATTTGTCATATTAATCGTAATGATGCAAATCAATGATTACTAAACCATACGGTACTCGTTTCTATGTATTTTTTTTTGTCGTTTTTCAGAAAAATATTGTTTTTATAAAAAAAATAAAATTTATGAAAATTTGTTTATTAACTAAAAAAAAAAAAAAAAGAGTCAAAACAAAATGCCCAATAAAAGTGTTACATAGATAATGATTTTATTGTAGATAAAAAAAGTATTCAAATAACAGGTTTTTTTTTCTTTGTTTTGATTAAACAACACACCACTATAAAACACAATGAAAAATATCCAAAAATATTATTATTTTTGCTTAAATTTTTTATCCGGAATTGAAAACGGATCGTTCCTCTTTTTGTAAATTTTCGTCTGATGATTGTTTGAAATTTGTACAAAATACAATTAAAAATATCACATTTTCCATATAAAAATGGTTCTTAACAATTCTTTTCATCAAATATAGAGGGTCCATTATTTATTAAACAAAAACAAACAACTTCTTTTGCTTAAATGACAATTTTTTGCAAAAATGTTTAAAATAAAAATAAACACAAAGCAAGAATGTCCATCTTAAAATAGGTTTAAAATAGGGTCGAACCAATTTTAAAATTCGTTTATTTAAACAAGGTTTAAAAAAGGTATTTTAAGCTAAAATTCGTTTATGAATACAATTTTAGCAAATTTTGCTTAAAATTGATTTGAAATACTGTTTAAAATTTTTATGAATACCGCTGTTAGTGTTCAAAAATTTTGTTTAGTATATGTTAAACCAAAATAAAATTCAATAAACTTTACTTATTCATTAGTTTTTACTATTTTTAGTAATAATGAAGAATTTTCCGATATCATCCATTGATTGTGCTGAAGTTCAAATGACCAGGAATGACCCCTAATAATACAGTGCTTTAGTTGGAAAATGTCTAACGGGAAGAAGAAAATAGTAAAAGTAAATTTCTACATATATTTCAAGTACTATTAAAGACATTTGCAAAGAGTTTATAGCACTAAAAACGAATTTCGAAATCGACTAAAAAACGAATTTAATTTGAAATACGTTGTGCGAGCAACTGGACAGTCGGATGAGATCTACTAGACCATTGTATGTCTCTAACAAAACCATGGGCCCCGGGGAATAAGTTCACTAAAGAACAACCAGTTCAACCATAGAACAGTGTTATGCAACAGACATTCCGATGATACTCCAATGAGCCTACACCCAGAAAACAGTATCAGTTGTGGCCACTGAATTTGTTGCCAATCGAATTCTGGCGGTTACGACAACTGTTTTCATATTAAATTATATTTTTAGTTGTGAAAGCCAATATTCAGTTGTACAATTTAATATTTATATTCCACAGATAAATCACTACGTTCCACAAAATTTTATTTAAAAAAAAAAAATTTTATATTTAGATTTTTCCGGTATCTAACCTGTTGGCAGTTCCTGTAACTTTTTGCGAGAAGTTTTCGCATCGAAAAGTGTGAAACAAAAAATTCCACTGTTTCTCGATTTGTGAATAAAAAGTGTTTCTGCATTTCAATGCGAAAAGAGGCAACACTGTTTACATATATATATTACGTTTTTGTTGGAATATTCCAAGGCATCTGTCAAATACTAGTAAAAAAATATAAACAAATAAAAAACCGCAAACATCAAACTGCGAAAAAAAATATATTTTTTTAAATAAAAAAAAGTTATATAATTAAAATAAAAGATTTAAAAAAAATGTATGGTGTTGCATTGATAACTGCTGAAATGTTCGACCGTCGAAATTTACTAAGAATTTATCGCCCTCTGGCAAATTCCAAATAAATTAAAAAATTTTTAATATAAATACCTTTTCTGTCTTACGTACCTTCTAACTATCCATTTTATTAAACAATTATTTTAATGTTTTTGTTTTTATATATTTTACGTGATGACTAGTTCATTTAAACAATTTACGTAATTGTTCTTCATATATCAAGTAGTTCATCATTCTTTGAAACAAGTATATTTTAGTGGCACCGTTTCCCAACGCTCCCAAATATTACATTTTGGAAAAAATGTGCGCAAAAAGACCCTTGCCGGGAGTCACTTCGGTGCAAAGTTAAAAAATGGACTTGCCTATATCTTCGTCAATTATGATCGGATGATGATCATAGTAAAGATAATAAGAACATCTTTTGACTTTTTTTTTAACCAATTGCAAGCCGCTGAAGGAATTTTAATTTTCTGTTTAGTTTTTAAAAAGGGATTTTGTAAGGGGAAAATTCAAGACTTTAGGATGTATTTAGTATAAGGCAAAAATTTCATTTTTGTGAAAAAACATTTAAGAACTCCAAAAGATTAATGGATTAACAAAAAAAAATATCTAAAAGATTTTCAAACTAATTATATTAATTAATTTTCAAACTATCTTTTTGTTGATGTACATTGACACTCAATGACGAAGATAGCCATTTTTGAACTTTGCTTCGAAATAATTGCTGATATACATCTTCCCCAAAAAAATTAAAACCCATGGACTCAATCGGAGACAAGACCTTAAACATTTTTATTTTTAATAAGGATGTACATGAACGATAATGGCAAACTCAACTAAAATACAGAAAATTCGCACCGTTTAAAATTGTGAGTAAATTTGACAGTTGAAATGAAAAACTTTTCGCCTTAAATGTTTACAGAAACACTTTTTCTCACATTTTTCCAATAATGGTGGAAAAAAACCTTACGTGACAGAAAGTTTTCACAAAAAAAAGTTATAGAAACGATCGTGTGAGAAATATGACATTTTGTGTCAATTCATATCATTTTTGTTTCAATCCATGCGTTTCATGCGAAAACTTTCTCGATTCGAAAGTTACAGGAATTGCCTACTGGATTCATAGTTCACACTCTTGCTTACTGCACCACAACTAATTTTAATTTTCTTTGATATATTTGCCATTTAAAATTTTTTAAATGTTTGCCTTTTCCGGGATTTGACTTTGGAAATTCGCAGTACTGAGCTACTTCTCTACCCACCACACCACAAACACTTATAAATTTTGATGGCTAATTTTGAATTTAAACAGTTTGTAAGAAAAACAAATATTAGTATAAAATTTGTTTATCAATACCATTCATTAGTGACGTCTATTATCAATCCACAATTCGGTTACTTCTACTGAAACCCTAATTAAATGATATATTTGATCAGAATAACCGTACTTGTAGTTACCACTTTTGAATATTGTCAATTTTTTAATAAATTTGATAGATTGTAACAAATTTCTAATATATTCACTAAATAAATGCAAATGGTCCTGAAGCTGTTTGCACTGAACTTGATTTTTGAACAGGGAAAAAAGCACTGTCCAAGCCTAGAAATGGTTTGATAAATTTTCACCTTCATATTCAAGGATAATAAAGGGGGGGTTTATACTGTATGAAAAACATTAAAAGAAGAATATTTAAAAGGATGTCAAAAATTCGATTAACAAAATTTTAGATTTAAATTTAGCAGAGATGTTATTGTAGTGTTTAAAAAAAATATTAACTTTTATTTCCATCTACCACCAGTGTGAAAACTCTATTATTAGCCTTTTTTTGGAAAGGAAGAATTGGCTGCGAACTTTTAACTACCCAATGGGCATGCCCACGAGAGTGGTCCATTGAAAACGGACCGGTTCTTTTAACATGGACTAGTGATAGAAGGGAGTGAATTGCTGATCCAATATGGTATACACTTTTCTTGTGAAACGGACTGTATTATTTACATTACATGACATTATCTTTGTCATAAATAATCTACATATTAAGTACTAGTCACATGATTATAACAGATCACAAACAATCTTGTGCCAAAAATTAAAATAATGCCAATAAAATTGTAATTAAAGTGAATTGAATTTAATTCATTGTTTCAATACAAAGAGACATATGCTTAAACTTGAAAAATAATTTAAGTAATGGATATTATTACGTCATTGAAAAGATAGTCTTTAAGCATAGTAAGTTGTTTGAATTTCAGGTGAAAAAAACAGTTATACTCCACGATAATGAAATTCACCTAAAATTTAATACAGTTTGTGTTCATGTAAATTTAATAAAGAAGATATTTTGGGTTTTTTGTGATTAAGTTTTTCTTAAAAGCGTACGACCAAAATCAGTACGTAAATTTAAAATTATGAAGTTCGAGTAAAATTTTTTCACTTGAAAAACAATTTACTATGCTTTAGAAAAAGTAATAAAAAAGTACAAAACAAACTCAAAGCGAATACAAATTTGACAAATTAAATCAAATCTGATAAATGTGTTTTTAGGGGAAATTACTAAAATGTATTACTCTTGTTGGTGGTCAAATTATAAGTAAGTATAAATAATTTTGGCCGAGTTTTTAGGTTGTAGATTATCTTTAAACTCAGTTTATCGCTGTTTGCAACTTGATTTTTATACCCTCCACCATAACATGTCGAAATATAGGACTAAGACCCCATAAAGTATATATATTCGTGATCCTTATGCAATTTTAAGTCGATTTAGCGATGTCCGTCTGTCTGTCTGTTGAAATGGCGATCACGACGCGAAGACGCTAGCGGGGGTGCCTATTTTTACCCAGATTATTGTACATCCTCCCGAGCAGTTTGATATTGAAAATGAGCAAAATCGGTCCAGCGGTTAAAAAGTTATGGGTGAAAATGTGAAGATACCTATAAATTTTCCATACAAATTCGTATATTTTAGTACAATTTCATAGTAGCGACTGGTATATAATATATATATTCTCATCGCTTAGAAATTAATAATATTTTGTACACCTCAAATATTTTTCACCTCAAAAAATTTTTTTAACCACTAAAATTTTTTTCACCACAAAAAATTTTTTCACCTAAAAAAATTTTTTCACCTAAAAAAATTTTCACCTAAAAAAATTTTTTCACTTCAAAATTTTTTTCACGTAAAAAAATTCGTTTCGCATCCAAAACAGTTTTTCACCTCAAAAAAATTTTTTACACCTCCATAATTTTATTTCAAAAGTTTTTTACATTGTTTGTATCAAAAACAATAGAGAACATTGGAATTTAAGCATTTTTTACTTGTTGATTTTTAAATTTGTTTTAATTTATTTTATTTCAATGAAAACTTAAATTTTATGTACCGAAAAGTTGTTCCAACAAATTTATGTTAATAAACATGGAAATGGCAGACGAAATTTGTTTTCGGTATAAATAAACCAAGTTTAACCCACATCCCAAAAACTCGGCCTTAGTAGAATTTCATTAAATAAACAAATACTTTTATTAATTACAGAAAAAATAAAATTTTAGCAAACTGCAGATAACAAAATTTTACCGGTTTTTTTTCTTTTGAAATTTTTGAAACTGAATTTAAAAAAAGATAATTTGGAAAATATTGTGGCAATCAAATTGAATTTAGAAAGGAATTCATTTGTTACAAATTTTTCAATATAATATTGATGTAATATTTGTGAAGTAAACAGTAACAGAAAACACGTCGACAAGTCATGGAAAGCTCCTCAAGAACGCGATTTTCTGTCCAAATTTAATATCGTGAAAAATAATTTTTTATATGGATTATAAGACATTTTTTTAACAAATTACACGCTTAAAGCACCGTAAGTTGTTCGGGTTTCACGTGAAAAACTGTTACAATACAAAAAAAAAAAAAGATTTTTCAGGATAATTAATTTCACCTAAAAAAAATAAAGGTGTTTTTTTAATTTGTTATTAAATCTGATGAAAATTGGACCTTATTGTGTACGGTGCGTCAGGTCAGATCAGATCAGATCTAATTAGATCTCAAATTTGTCCCCAAATTAATCAAATAAGTTTTTTACACGAGGTACTTCATAAAATTGTAGCAAATTTCTCCTGCGTGTAAACGTGCCTTTACTAGGAGCTTTTGGTTTCCGGTAAAGAGGGATTCATTTTAAAATTTACCGGGATATATAACATAAAACATTTTTCAGATAGGTATTAAAAGCACCGGACAAAAAACAAAAGTTTTCTAAAGCTTTTAAAAAAAAAATTATTTTTAAATTTGAATTTAGCAAACAAAATTTTCGTGCCGCAATAGCTCAAGCTGTTGTATACAAAAATTTCGTACTTTACAGACCTGAGTTCGAAACCTACTGAAGGGTCTATGACAATTTTTTTTATCCCATCCTAGGAATTCTCGTTCTGAGAATTTTGTCTGTGTGTAATAAATTCAAACAGTATAGGCAGCGAAAAAACATGCTTGCAACATGATCACTGCCACTATAATATGATTGCTGGATTCGGGTATGGTTGTCAATATCAAGTTATTGGTTTATAAATAGTTCCTAACCATCAATATTATAGTCGCTACCATGATTATTATAGTAAATATTTTATTATTTCTGTAGGAGATATGAAAACACCAGTGCATGCTCATACAGCTCGTACTGCAGAAAATATTGCTGCTTTTCGCGATAGTGTGGCTGAAGAGCCGTCCACCTCAACTCGTCGTCGTGCCCAACAATTGCACCTCTCACGCTCGTCGTTGATGAGCATTATGCATAAAGACTTGCATTTACACGCTTTGCAATTGACTCAAGAACTAAAGCCTCTTGACCATTCCAAACGTCGTCAGAGGTCAGAATGGTGGCAAGAAATAGCAACAGTGAATGATCAATTTTCGAAGAAAATCATCTTCAGTGATGAGGCACACTTCCACCTTAGTGGATTCGTCAATAAGCTGAATTGCCGCATTTGGGCACCCACAAAGAGTGACTGTTTATGGGCTGGCGGCATCATCGGGCCGTATTTTTTCGAAAATGAGGCCGGTCAGGCAGTTACTGTGAATGGTGTTCGCTATCGTAAGATGATAACGAACTTTTTATGGCCCGAATTGGAAGATATGGATGTGCACGATATGTGGTTTCAACAGGACGATGCCACTTGCCACACAGCTAACGAAACAATGGTTCTTTGCGCGACAAATTCAATGGCCGTGTTATCTCACGTGGTGGAGATGTCAATTGGCCGCCAAGATCATGTGATTTGACACCGTTGGACTTCTTTCTTTGGGGTTATTTGAAAGAAAAGGTGTACGTCGATAAGCCAGCAACCATTCAAAAGCTAAAGCATGAGATAATTCGGCACATTAACGGCATAGAACCTCAATTATGCCTCAGCGTCATCGACAATTTGGAACATCGGATGGAGGTGTGCCGCCGAAGTCGCGGCGGCCATTTGGCCGATATTTTGTTCCCATCATAATTGAACCATACCATATTATCATAATAAAAACAAATGACAATAATTTTCTAAATAATTTGTGTTTTATTCAAAATCAACATCGTAAAATAACGACTTTCTTGTTAATAAAATAATTTATTATAAGAAAAAATATGTAGAACCCAAGAGTTGTTTTGTACAAAACGATTTCTTATACAAAATACTAGATTTTTAGAAATTTTTCTAATAGAATCTACAAGAAATTTTCTTTCCATAGAATGAAAGAAGTTTTCTGGAAAAAAGTCCTTAATAACTGATTTCTTAAGTTATAGAAGATTCATAGAACAAATTTTGTATAAAAAATTAATTTTGCAAACCTACTTTAACTTTATAAAGTGTTTATAAATTAACACTAAAATATATTTGTTTTCTAATTTAGTACAGAGTTTTGTTTTTAATGGCCCTGACTCATATATTAGGCAAATAAGCATTTTAAACGGGCAAAATAAAAATGACGCTAACCAGCTTGGAAATGGGAAAAATTATCAAAAGTTTCTAAATATATTTCAAATACTTTAGTCATATTCACAATTATGGATTTCTCCACTCTGCAAAGTGAATTTTGTTGCCTTCTCATTTGCACTTGTAAAGGAGAAAATTCAATGGATACATTTGAGGTGCCAAAAAATTTACCCCCTTTTCGTTTTTTTCCCATCATGACATCAGAAAGGAACTGATATTATTTGAAGATCTTCGTCAACCGAATCAGTTATCATCACAAATCTTTTTTCTCTGTGTAATCATCATTGTCATTGAAATACGATATAAATTTCCAATTGGTCACCTGACAAAATCTGTTAACATATTAAATTTTGTTTGCTTTATAATTTAATTAAAATATCACGTTTAACCATGCACTACTAAAGTGCATTAATTATTATAAATTAACATAATGCAAACATTACAAATGCATTTGTTTAACAAATTTTTTTGTGATAAAAAATTATGACTAAAAAATATTAGCACACATTTTTAATTACATTTGAACATGCTAAATTTAACACACATATACACAGTGAAAACTTCTATTGGCGGAAACATGCCACTCGGTGAGTGTGATCCTAATGAATTGTTCACATAAAATCGTTAAAGTTTTGTTAAAAATTCAGCTAATAAAATTTTTCATTAAATTATTAAAACTATTTTTCATAAATTAAAAAAAATATCGAACGCTGAAAGTTTATTAAACATTATTTTTCTCTATAGTCTTGGAAACTAACTGTGATCGCCACTGTCCGATATTGGAAAGTTATTCCGTAGTATATTGAAACTGTAGTCGTACAACAAAAAAATTTCTCACGTCTGCTGCCATAATTTGAAACATTTTTTTTTTAAAGAAAATCTAAATTAATAAACAACTGGTTGATAGAAAACGTTAGGCAATTTATTGAATGACATATGGAACAGATTCACATTAGAGTGACCATCAGTGATAATAATAACTGAATAGTAAGAGAATTATCTGGGATGTTTTTATTTGCAATGTACAGAAAGTGCTGGTTCATTTGATTGGCAGACTCTCCTATAGTCAAGCAAACTTCTATCGCCGTACACTCAGAAAAATAATAATAAGAGTAGAAAATGTAGTAACGGAGTCCCCTATCAGTTAAGTTTTTAATTCTTTGTAATTTGTTCAATATGAAGGAGAAAAGGCTAATTGTTCTGAAAACTCTACAGATATTCACTTTATCATATGAACTCTCAAAGCATTTATTTAAAGTAAAATTATATTTTTTGATTTCTTTAAATCTGGCCACACTACCCCACACAAATTAATTACATTTTGTATTTAAATTGTACACTAACTTATTTTTTTTTCTTTTAATTATTTTATATTTAAAATGCATGATGCATTTCCCTTAAAATGTGAATATTTCTTAGTATTAAGCAAATAGTATACACGTGAACAATTTAACTGTTTTTGCTGCCATAACTATTTTTAACATTATGAGCCAGCCATTCAGTTTTATTAGTTTAAAATGTAAATTATACATCATTAAAATAACATCACTGTTTAAATAATGATTAAATTTAATCAAATATTAATGCAAAATTAATAGATGCACTTGTAAATGATGCACAAAGTGATGGAATGTTTCATTAAGAGGTTTGAAAATTCAAATTCGTCACAAGCAAGTGCAAAATAATGTCCTGGTTATTGCTGCTGCTGCAGCAGGTCGAAAGACTTTATGGTACTGAATTCTACGTAAGTTAAAATTTATTTTTTAAGTTTTTTAAAACTTTAATTAAGTTTTTCTCGAAATTCTATTTTTGAAGTCGGTAGTCATGATTTTTTAAAGAGTTATAAACGAATTTTGTTAACATCTTCCACATTTCTTAAAAATTACATTTCTAAAGCATGAACGAATGATTTTTTTAATCATAACTTTTTTATGAATTTTTTGAATTTTCTTTTACAACTCCGCCAAAAATTCTAATTTCGTTTTTTATGTTTCCTTCGTTTAAGCATGCACTCAGAATATTATGTAGTTAACTGTTTGTAGTTTAATAAAAAAGTTTTCCGTTTCATTTAAAAATAAAGGAACATACATTTATTTTTCAAAGAAATATCTATATTAACTTTTTTATACATTTATTCGAAATAATTTACTATCATTTACTGATTTTTTTCAGTTTCATTTATTTTTTTCATTTGTTTGAAATTTAATAAAAATTTACCCACAAAACGGAAACTTGTGGTTTATTGTGTGTCCGTAACAGTTATTACAAATTTAAATTTTGTTTGCTGTCTGTTTCAAAAAAAAATATTCAAAAAATTTCAATTTGTTTTTTTATTTAAATTGGTTGTATATATACAAAATTTTTCAATACAAATTACAAGAACTTCATAAACACACATACATACACAAACACATTCACACAAAAAGTGTTTATAGCTTCATATGCATACATACATTTTGTATTGTATGAGTATATTAAAATACAAAAACCGAAACAATTTCAAATAAATGAAAAAAAAAACATTTATTTTTTAAGTTAGTAGGTAAAATTTTGACATTTTTTTTACTGATTATATCATTTGTTTCTTACGGATGTGTCAGTTGATTAATCAACATTTAAAAATAAATAACAAAAGGCATTTAATTTAAATGAAAATTAAGTAGAACGGGTTTTAAATGAAATATCATTTCTTTTAAATGATATTTTCAGTTATTTTATCTTACAAACTGTTTTAAGTGTGAGCTTAATACAAAAAACGGTTTTTTTTTTGATAGGTCAAGGGAAATGAGGTCTCAATGTCTGAATTTTGAAAATTTTTAAATAAAAATTTTACAAAGTACAACTATACCGCTTTTTATTATTTATAGATAAATATTGGCAATCTATTTTAACTAGGGTATTTATATAATGGACTTGACATTTCAATCGATTAATCGGTTAATCTAATAAAATTTTAATCGATTAATCGAATTAAATTTTAATCGATTAATCGAATTAAATTTGAATCGATTAAACGAATAAAATTTTAAAATTAATCGATTAGTCGAAAAAATGCATGTAAAATAATTTTTTTTGTTGCTTTAAAAATTTCATTCCAAAAAGGATGCAGCACCCAGTTTCCTATTTTTTCCTCTGAAAAAAAAAATCTGCAAACAACATTGGAATAGTGCCGGGAAGACCTACCATGAATAGAGTAAAAAATCTTCAATCCAAATAGTCATCCCTTGTTAATAAAAAAAAACATTTTTAAAAGCTATATTTCCCAGCAAAACTTTGGGTGCGATATTATCATGCGTTACCTTGTAATGATAGCTCGTTACCTTTTTCATTATTTGCAAGCATAAAGTAATAAGTTACTGATTATTGATTACGTAATATATGATTTATCAATGTAAAGTAATAATTGAAATATTTTTGAAAATCTATTTTTAGATACATTACTTTGTGTTTTTTTGTAAACAAAAGGGTAATGGTTTTTTTGACAACACTAGCGAAAAAACGAAGAGCAACAATTCATTTAAGTTTAAAGCAATCAAATATTATATGCGTCGATTGCTCAGAGGGTAGAGTTCTTGGCTGGGAACAAGATTTCCCTGGTTCGATTCCCATCTTGACCACATTATTTTTAATTACAAATATTTTAAATAAAATATTTGTAATAATTTTTTTTAATAAAAATTCCTCTTTTTTAAAAATCTATTTTAAGACACATTACCTTTTCCATTCTCGTAACCATATAAGTATAACCCCTTACATTATCACCTCTAAAGTAATGGGTATATACATTACTTTGAGGCTTATCGCCTTTAAAATTCATCAATGAAGTAAGGTATAAAGTAATCCATCGGCCCCTATGGCTATACATTACTTTACCCATTATTTGGTAATGTGTGCTTTTGCTGGGTTACATTGTGTCTTTCATCTTGGTTATAAATTTTGCAGTCCACCATTAAATAAATCTTTTTTTATAAACATATTTAATTTAACGCTATTTTTATATTGTTTACAAAATTTTGTTGTTGTAAAATCGAATCTTAATTTTAAAGTGTAAACCGGGGTAATTTAAAACTGGATTTAACTTGATTTTAAACAAGATTTCGGTATAGTTTTATTTCATTATAAGAGAGTTGGCTCAATTGGCTTCTGAAACGCTCATATATTAAAAAAGTTGTTAAGTTCCCTTTAAATATTACATGTGACTAAGTACAATCTTGTAAATAAATTATTTATAGATTTCTTTGTTTTACTTTTTAAACCGCATTTTAAAAAACTTCGAATCTGAAGGCTTTCAAAATACCCTTTTTTTATAGGATATTTTAAATGCTTTTGTATTATATCAATCTTTAAAAAAACATATTTTTAAAACATTTTTGTATATTTTTTTTACCAATTTTCATTAATCGATTAATCGTTTAAAATTATTGAAATTATTCGTTATTGGAAATTGGGACATTTTAAATTATTCAATTGAATTTTCTAATTTTAAGCCATTTAAAGTTCGAAACCAAATACTAATTGACTTTTAAACATACTGGTGTAGAGTAATCTATAGTCGTTTTGCCTGACTTTAAACTTGTTTACTCCTTTTTATATGGAGTTGAACAGGTATTTTTTTTTTAAATAAAATTCGCAACAGAATACCGGGTTTTAAATTTAAATTATTTTTACTTCAGCCTACTCTCATTATAGTATCACTTTAAATATTTATGTTTTGTTTCTCTATTGTTGTTGTTTTTTTTTTTTGTTGCTTTCTTTGATTTTATTTTTTTTGTTGCTTATTCGGTTGAATTTTTGTTTTCGCCTTGTTTCTCTAAAGAACAAGTTTTTTTTTTTCATTTGTTTATATACAGACATCATCAATGTACAAATTAATGTTTTAGTTTAATTCATTGTTTTGCCAGTTGTCGGTCAGTTACCAGTAGTGTGCAATAAATTATAAACGCGAGTTTTTCTTATGTTTTTATTTGTTTAAACAAAATGTACTAAATTTGTTTGGGTTTTGTTTAATTTTATTAAATTAAAAGTGCATTTTATCATAATTATTAATTTGTTTGTAAATAAATTAACATTCCAATACTTGAGATTTTTACTAACGTGCATATGTTTAAACAACAATTTAAAGATTTAAAAGTAATATTGTTATTTTTATTATTACTGGTTATTTATCTTACAAAAAAAAAAACAATTGAACTACCTTCTACTGTTCTATAAGTGTCAATAATAAATATAAAAAATAAAAAAATAGCCCGCAAAATTTGTTATAACCAAATAAAAGGGTTTTTAATATGAAAGCGAGAGTGGTAAGTACATTAAATTAAATAAGTCATTATTTTAACAAGGCGATGTCATTATTATCATTATTGGTAATTGCAAAGTAATGCGTAGAGAATAGGGTCCCATTACTGGTAATGCAAAGTAATGCTGAGGACATAGGCATGTGTGGATTTGTTTTTTTTAATATTTTTTTTTAGGGAAACAGAAAGCGTTTTTTTTTTTTAATTTTTTATCATATTAAATAAATGATTTTTAGTCTTTTAATTTAAATCAATTTTTAAATTTGATTTAAATTTAGACGAATTAATTCGCGAATGCATTTTCCTAATTTAATTATTTACTACCATAATTTAATCTTTATCTTATTAGAAGAATCAAGTTGATTTAAATAATTATTTTTATAAATCAAACGAAATAATTCAATTTGAATAATTCAATTTTAAATCATTTGAATCGTGAATAAAAAAAAAGGGAATTATTTTGATTCTCTATTATGATATTTGCGAATTAAATATTTTTTTTTTAATCACGATTAATTTAATTTTAAAACATGGAATTTTTATAAAACAACCTCCTCGGTATGTCTTTCGGACCTGGCCTATTTTTTATTATCGCATTATATTAATACTCCACTAGAGCAAAAATTTTGTCCATTTTGCCCTATCTCGAGATTTTAAAAAATTACCATTTTACAAAATGGCAAATATCTACAAAACTAAGCAAGATTTGCAAGATTTAATTTGTAAATCAAATCAATCTTATTTTAATACGTGAGTTAAAAAAAGAATTATGTTTGAAATTATTTGATTCAATTGATTAATCAATTATGATTTAAAATCTGATTTAACAGGTCAATTGAGAAGTCTCCGGCCTGACACATAGATGGCGCTACTAGACTTAAATCGATATGATTTTTAGTTATCCCTAACCTTCAAAAGACACGTGTATAAATTTGACAGTTGTCGGATCATTAGTTTGTGAGTTGTAGCATTTTGAGTGAAGTAACTTTTGTTATTGTGAAAAAAATGGATAAAAAGGAATTTCGCGTGTTGAAAAAATATTGCTTTTTGAAGGGAAAAAATACAGTTGAAGTAAAAACTTGGCTTGATGACGAGTTTCCGGACACTGCCCCAGGAAAATCAACCAAGGATTGGTATGCTAAGTTTAGACGTGGTGAAATGAGCACCGAAGACGGTGAACGCAGTAGACGCCCAAGAGATTGTTACGGACGAAAACATCAAAAAAAAATCCAAAAAATGATTTCAAATAACCGAAAATTGAAATTGAATGAAATAGCAGGTACTCTAAAGATATCAACTGAACGTGTACATCATATCATTCACGAATATTTGGGTATGAGAAAGCTCTGTGCAAAGTGGGTGCCGCGCGAGCTCACTTTTGACCAAAAACAAGTCAGTAAAAACGAAAATCCATGAATTGGGCTTCGAATTGCTTCCGCATCCACCGTATTCTCCAGATCTGGTCCCCAGCGACTATTTCCTGTTCTCAGATCTCAAAAAAATGCTCGCTGGGAAGAAATTTTCGTCGAATAAAGAGGTGATCGCCAAAACTGAGGCCTATTTTGAAGCAAAGGACAAATCGTACTACAAAAATGGTATCGAAAAATTGGAGGGTCGCTTGAAGGGAACTATGTTGAATAAAAACACGAATTTTTCCAAAAAAAAATGTGTTTTAGTATGGTAAGCCGGGGACTTTTCAATTGACCTGTTTATGAATTGATTTATAAAATATTAAATCAACTCGCTGATTTACAAAAAGAATTATTATTATTATTTAATTCAATTTATCTTTTTCAATGTCTGAGGGTCAATTCTCGTTCTGTGATAATGTGAAGTGAAAAAAAACTTTTCATTTTCGTTTTCATAAGCACTTTTCACTCGAACTTTTCACAAATACATAAATTGCGATTCTCGTATGTATTATGAAAAAAATGTTTCATTCGCACTGTACCCATGAAAATTTTGTAACTGTGTTACCCAAAATTTAAAACAAATGTCAAAACAGAGAAAAACGTAAACAAAAGTGAATTAAGTTCGTAAAATTTATTTTAAATAATTTTATAAAAATATCTGAATTAATTGTATGGATATTGCTCAAAGAATTCCGGATGAATAAAGGTAAGGCAATGATGTTACAAGCATTTAATTGCAGTAAATAATTTAATAATTTATAGGAATTTTTTGAGAGTGCTGAGACGCATACTTCGTGCTGACCACAATCCATTCGAGATGACAACCGACAAGCACTTCATTGATTTATATCGGCTTACTTTAAATGAACTATATTTGGCGTATGAAGTCTAATATTACTTAAAGAAAAAAAATGTCATAAAGAATATAAATAAACTATAAATAAATATGCCATACTTTTGCCATTTTTCACTGTCCTTTTGGGTCCCACTAAAACTGGTGAGGCTCGCCGCTAATTCGTTACACTTTTCGTCTCTAAATTTGGCACCATCTGCAGTTACAAATCTGTAAATATGGGATTAATAAAATTGTGATTATGGTTATTAAGCTACTTACTTATCGTTTGCAATGTCCACATGCTTTTCTTAATAATTAATTAAATACCCCTTTTGGCTTTCGCTGGCACGCTTTCCTCTTACAATCTTCTCTTTTTTTTCACTTATAAATAGTCTGTGTAAACAATTTTTTCATATGAAAATATTTTGACAGTTGTTTGCACTGTTACACAAAACAAGAATCGCCAGTGCTGTGCAATCGTGAAAAAATCTTGTTTCGTTTCATTTTTTTTTTCATATGAAAACGTTTTGATATTTCTTTACATTTTTTCACAGAACGCGAATCAAAAGTACTATGAAAACGTGAAAAAACTTTTCATTTCACCGTTTCACAGAACGAGAATTGACCCTCTGGACCCATTACCATGTAATATATTATATAGGTCAAAACCATTACCAAGTTTTTGCTAAGAAAAAAACCTTACACTATGTACCAAAATTTGCAAAAAGTGCTTCGTTTCTCAAAATTTACAACTATTTATGAAAGAAACCTCTGGCAAAACATCGGTTTAAAGTGTTTTGGCAACGTTTATATAAAGAGTTTTGTCAGTACTTGATTCGCAAAATTTAGACTGCATATAAAGAAATACTATTGGAAAAAAATGGTTTAGTGTTTTGCAAGCGTTTGGAAAACCTGAAGAGCACAAACACCACAGTATGATTTGGGTTATATTTACGAAAGCAGACAAAATTCTTGGAAGGGACGTGATTTTTAATATATGGGCAGAAAAATTAATAAATGCAATAAATAAAAAAATTAAAATAAAAAATATGACACATTCTGTGTAAAAATGTTAACTTATTAACGAAATAAAAATTAGTAATCAATTAACATATTTAAATTAATAGGTATTGTGATAAGTTATGATGAGAAATACAAAATATTGGGTCACTTTCAGAGATGCAATCTATCCCGAAATTGCGGACGGCATCTTAGGCGGCTTGAGATGTAATTTGGAAGATATCAATACAGAAGATATAGAAGAAGATATTAATACAGAAGATATTAATACAGATTTCTAAACCATTTGGAATTTTTAACATAAAAACTGATTACTACTGACTACTATTTATTCGGCTTCATTGTTTGTTCGTATTTGCCAACCGCCTCAGCCGCTGGCTGGTTCGACTCAGCGGCTACGGCTAACAAAAAAAAAAAATTGTGAAGCCGGCCAAGCGCTTGTTAGTGGGCGGCTTGTATCTCTTCTCACTTTATTTACATTATTGTCAATTTAGCGGTTTTCGCGAAATTTTTTTATATTTTGATTACTTTTATACAAACTTAAATTTTTAATAAAACCAATAAATTTGTCTGGATACATTTCATTGTATTTTGTTCTTTTGTTTTATAAAATTAATATTATGGCATCTAATTTCAAGTTCAAGTGCATTACGTGCAACAATAAATGTGAATTTTTTTTTAGTATAAAACTTGTTTTGATGCATTTAAACAATAGATTAAACAGTTAATTAAAATTTTAAAACTACAACGTAAATTAAATAAAAGAAAAAACGATAACAGTAGTAATAAATTAATTTATTTGTTTAAAGCGAAGTGCCTACACATAAATTATTTGTAAAACTATTTGTAATTGCTGGTTCAATTTCAATTAAAAATTTGTTATATTAACAAAACACATTAATTGTAATTAATATTACAAAATTTTAATTGCAATTATTTTTTAATTAAATAAAAAAAATATTTCTGTAAAAACAGATGAAATTAAAATATTCAAAAATTTTAAGTTTTGGGATTCAGCAATTTTTTTTATATTGGAAGTTGTATTCGAATTTTTTTTTTCCGAAATGTTAAATGCACAAAAAATCGTTAAATTGGTTATAGGTCTAAGACCCCATAAAGTATATATATATATTCTTGATCCTTATGCAATTTTAAGTAGATTTAGCAATGCCCATCTGTATGTCTGTTGAAATGGCGATCACGACGCGAAGACGCAAGCGGGGGTCCCTATTTTTACCCAGATTATTGAACATCCTCCTGAGCAGTTTGGTATTGGAAATGAGCAAAATCGATCCAGCGGTATAAAAGTTATGATGCCTCTAAATTTTCCATACAAATTGGTGTATTTTAATACAATATCTTAGTAGCGACTGGTACATAATATATTTTTTCACCAGTCGCTTAGAAGTTAATAATATTTTGAAATCACCTCAAATATGTTTCACCTCGAAAAATTTTTTTTAACCACAAATTTTTTCACCTCCAAAATTTTTTTTATCTCAAAATTTTTTTTTTCCACCAAAAAATTTGTTTTCACATCCAAAAAAATGTTTCACTTCAAAAAATTTTGTTCACCTTCATAATTTTACTTCAAAAGTTTTGTACATTATTTGTAGGATATTGGTGGAGGGTATTCACACAGCCTTATTAAGCCTTTTTTTAGTTTTTTTACTTGAATTCATATATAATTATATTTCAATTAATATATGACTTTGTAAAGCCATTTTCCGAAGTGAGTTGGAAAGTCAACGAATGGCTGATTTGGTTCCTTTGTATATAAAAAAAAAACATTTAATAAGAAGTTTGGTGGCGATTGGATAAATTCATACACACGGTAAATACATACAGGTTGTATCGCATACACGCATAAACATTGACAACTGACAGTGAGTGATCATTTTAAGGTTCTTTTTCATCGAACTCGCGGATCGAGAAACCAATGAACCAATAAATTTGATTCAATGTTAATATTCATGCGCAGCGAAGCACGCCAGGATCCGCTAGTTATTTATACAAATTTGTTACTAAATATATCTTTTTACAACAAATGATAAAATATTCGAAATTTATACTTAATCATCTTTCTTAAAATGCATAATAAATGGAAATCAAATGTAAAACATCCCGACCCAGGCCAGTAAAGTCAATTAATTAATGAACAAATTAAAATATTATTTTACAATTTTTTTTATTGCTAAATTATTTATATATTTTTTAGATCCTTACATACAGGGTGGCGCAAAAATAACCTTCCGATGTTTTTTGGCTGTAATTTAAAAACAAATGAAAAACTTTGATTCTTCTTGTGGATTATTTTTATTTGGTCTTTTAATTTTTTTTACATCAAGTCGAGAATATGATGTCATGTAAATGGCCGCCTCCACAGTTGATTGTCATTTGAGCCCTTTTTATGGCATTTTCCATCACTTTGGCCAAAACTTCCGGCGATAGGTCCTCACATTCTTGACGGATATTGTCTTTAAGAGCTGCAAGAGTCTGAGGCTTGTTGACATAAACCCGCGACTTCAAAAAGCGCCACAAAAAGAAGTCTGGAGCGGTCAAATCAGGCGATTTTGCTGGCCAGTGCAAATCGCCAAAACGGGAGATTAGGCGCCCGGGAAATGCATCCTTCAGCATATCGGTTGTGGCACGTGCAGTGTGTGGCGTTGCACCGTCCTGTTGGAACCACATGTTTTCCAATCCCAATTCATCAAGTTGCGGCAAAAAGAACTCGTTGATCATTGCTCTGTAGCGCTCACCATTCACAGTAACCGTTTGGCCCGCGACGTCTTCGAAGAAAAAAGGTCCGATGACTCCTCCAGCGAAAACAGCACACCATACAGTGACTTTGAGCGGGTGTAATGGCTCTTCGTGGGTTACACGCGGATTTTCAGTGCCCCAGAAGCGTAAATTTTGCTTATTTACGTACCCGCTAAGATGGAAATGGGCCTCATCACTCATGATTATTTTTGATGAAAAATCATCTTCATTATTGCTCAAACAAATAGTCACCAATATTCCGCGTTCTGGAGCAGTGTAGCGTAACATTGTTTATTAACGTGTATTTCGCATGTGTTTACTACACAAATGTCAAAACAGAACTGACATTAGGGGCCAATCGCAAAATTTATAGCATTTTCTGATAGGAGGATTACTTTTGCGCCACCTTGTACTTAAATATGAAATTTTGTTTCTCTAAAATAGCGTTAACAAATTTTTTGATTATGACTTAAAATGAACAATATTTTTAAGGTATTTTCAAAACTCTAATTCCAAATTTTTAGAAATTTTGTTCAACAATATAAAAAAACTTAAGTTTTGCACACTGAGGTTTCATTAAGTACATTATAAGAAATAAAAATACAAAAAATTACAAATATATTAATTTAGTGAGGGGAGCTATTTGATTTCGGCGGATTTTGAGAAAAATGCTTTGTTTGGCACAAAATTTTGATCAATAGGGTATAGTTCATCTACTTTTATTAAGTTCCAATTAATGCTATTCAGAGTTTTATGAGACAAACTACAAGGACAATATTCTGAAAATTTGGTAAATTTAATTTTTTTAAATTTAAAATTTTTTTTTGAAAATTTTGAATATTTCACGAAATATTATGGGGAATCTTCATATTTTGCTAAAAGTTGACCAAACTATTTTCTGTATTTTATAATAAATATTTAAAAAGAAAAATCTAAATTTACCCTTTCGTGCACTTGGGAACAAAAATGACCCCAATAACTTTTTAACCTTAAAAACGCAGTTTCATTCAAATATTTGCATAATAAAAGTAAAAAAAAAAATTAAGTATAAATAGAAAAAATTAAAAATTAACTACTTTATGTATTTGGAGTGAATCAGTTTGATTCAAATGTATGCAAAACTTAATTTAGATTTTTTTAAAAATTTTGTTTTTTTTAAGAAATTGTTATAAGATATTAAAATTCTCGATAAAAAAAGCTATTGAAGATTATTAACGCCACTATAAGCTTTAATCAGCTGTTTAGTTCAAATTTGGCAAAATCACGCCATGTTAAAAGTGGTCATGTTTTAGTTGTAACTTTCACTTGTATTAAAGGGAATTTGTTAAATATGAAAAACTTATTATCAAGTGTGAACACATTTTAATCAATTTAGAGTGAGAAACAAACTTTATGTGCCATACGATGAATAAAAAAAATTAAATTAAAACCATTAACCATGAAATTTAAGCAAGTTTTTTTTTTTTAATTTTTCATATAATAAATATTATGTGCACCATCACGTTTCCAGAAACCACAACTTTAAAAATTCGGTCCACTCTATAAAGTAATCACGTTAAGAATATTTAAAAAAAATAAAACTATAAAACAATATGTTTTTTTTTATTCAAAAGGGGAATTTTCTTCATATTTCTAGTAAAATTCGTCGTAACGTGTTTAAAATAAATTTTACGGGTGTTTTTTTTTTTTGTTTAATAACTAGAATTTAAAATTGTTTAAACTGATATTTTATTCAATTCTTCAACAAACAATTCTTAACAGCTAATCAACTACTTTATTAATTAGATAATTCAGGAAAATACAAAAAAAAAAAACACTTAAAATCAATTGATTACTATTAAAGATAAGAAAACATTTAGTAAATTACTGATTACCAAAATAATGACTTAATACAAGAGGACTTTTGAAAATGTCACTATTAAACAGTTTTATTGGTGGGATTTTTATAGATGTTGTACTGCTGATACTGTTATACCCATTTACCCTAAAAAGTTAATCTAATAAAAGCGGGAGGATTAACTGATTATTATTTTTGTTTTATTTGGATCAAAATTGCCCTCTCAATCTTCTACGCAATTAAGAACCTTATCGAAAATGACATGAAACGGTCACCCAGAAAACAAAAGCTCTTATGAAACTTGCTAGATATCGTATTGATTTTGTTTTGACGAAAAATTGATGAATTTCCTTATAGGAAAATAGTGAGTGTGAGGAGTTCAACTATAGAGAATAAATGAGCATCTGTCAAATTGATGTCGGTAACACAGCGCTCACATTTAATTTACATTGCTGTCAATATCACTTCATTACAAAATAAATGTACTGTCATACAGGCTTGAGGATCCTATCACAATGTCTAGGACATTCGCAGAAAATATGTTACGACGTCTCAGACTCAAACTCATAAAAGTTACATACAGCAGTGTCGTTTATATCATAGTTCCCAGTGAAGTGTCTTCCTAAGGTCTCTAGATACTTCCTGCCAAGGGCCAAGAGTTGACCTGAAACTCCACTAGACAAAGAAATAAATCCTTGTCATCCACAACCTAAGCTTTCCCCTACCATACCTAGTGGGTACAACAAAGAAAGGTTCAGGGCCAAAGAGGGATCGGCGGACCCCGCAATTGGCCTTTCGTAACCCTCATGTCGAAAAATCCACACTAGGGTAAAGGAGTTGCTACTTCCAAGTTGATTAAGTGTCTGAATGCACTCCATGACTATTTAAGATGTCACCTCATACACCATAAGAACCCTGACTGCCGAATGTCAGAACAAATGTAAATCGATAGGCACTGAACCTCCCCATAGGCACTAAATCTCATAAACACATAAAGGAAAGATTTTCGACTGAAAAATTGAGGAGTATTTGTCCATATGAACCTAGGTCCAATTACACTAATGGCTCCGAGCCATCAGTTATCCTTCCCCTTGAGAATTCCTCTTGCTCACAATTCTCCAAACTTTGGCCTTTATGAGAGGGCCGCATAGATGAACATAAATTTACACACTATTATCGAACGACCTGTAGACCAAATGTGGTCTTAGAGGCCTAATGGCCTTTTTGGACAAATATTCAAGGTAATTATTCCAACAACAGGCATAAACAGGTAAACATTCCTCCTATTCGTAAATGGTATCAGAATCGTCTAGAATGGGTCGATGGACAATCCCTTTTCCTGACACCAAGAAAGAGTAATTTTAGAGCCCGTTGCATATGATCAGAAATAGCCCTATCATCTCATTCGACGACGGAGATGAGAAGATTATCGGCGTAACCATAGGGTTTAAAGCCTTAGTAGTGCAGACCCTTAAGCAACTCATTGTTATCTTACCTATGCCAGACGTGATTATCCTAAACCTGAGCATAGCCAAAGTCTGATACACTAGTACTGAAAAGATACCTTTTCTCATCATGGCCTTTGGATCCTAAGACGTGTCGTCAAAGATGCATATTAATAAAAGCACAAAGTGCATTGTTTTTTTTCCTTTAGTTCCCTCTTTATCGTGAAAACATGATGAGCTGTTTCGGTAGACTTACCCTCCTGTTGATATCGCCCACTTCACCAGGTTCTCCTGAAAGCTAGCAGCTGTCAGATGTACATTCCACCCCGTCAGGTTTGGGATTCTCTCCATCGCAACAGACCCGCAGGTTACGCAGTCTGGGATGGTGCGACTCAAGCAAGAGTTCCCAGGTATTGGTAGATTCAATGTAGGAACCATCCGGTATGATGCTGTGTAAGGGCTTTCTGAAGTCACACCACTTCTGGAATTTCCGAAAATTTTTCACAATTGCTGCGTCTCGTGGACGTATTTATTTACGTTGTTCCCTGTGGTATTCAGTAAGTGCCGGTGACTAAGTTTCCTCGGCCCTATTGAATAGTATTCTGGCTTCCTTTTTGAGCATTTCGAGACCATCATTCCACCACGTAACGTCCTTCTCAACTTCCACAATGTATACAAACTTCCACAATGTATATTTGAAATCTACAGATATTTTAATTCTTCTAGCACGAAACATCCGTTCATAATTAATTAATGTGCCCTTTGTATTTTTTGTAATTAAGATATTAAGCTGTTATAAACTTTAGTATGTTTCTGTAAGTCGTGTAACCAATTAGATGTTGATTTTTTATCAATAGATTATTGTTAAATTATTATTTAATTTACCATATAATTTGTTTAATTTTTGTTAAATGATCAGATTATAATAACTTTACTATAATAGTTATTTTCTATTTTTAACTCTTTACAAAGGGTCTGTTTGTTTACATTTCTAGTAAAAATAGTATACTTAGAAAGTACGAAAGAATTGCCAAAAATTAATTTATTTTCAAATGATGAAAGAAAATAGCAACAAAAGTAGTAAAAGTAGTAAAAGGAAACAACTAAATAAAAAAAAAAACAGCAAATTATACATGAGTAACGAATTTAAGATAAAAAAAAAGTAAAAATACTAAAAACTGGAAAACAGAATTAAATCTTGATATTTACATAAGATATTAGAGTTATTTGAGTTCAAATATAAACAAAGATGGAATTTACACTGTACGTACTGTATACTTTCACAGCATTTACGAGTTTAAGTACTAATTTGCGCTGACGAGAGCACGTTAGCGCTCAAACTATGAGTTCCTTGAAAGTGTTTGTACACCCAGAAAACCTTTCAGTTGTGGCTAGCAATTTTTTTTTTAATTAAAAATCAACACTCAGGAATTTCTTCCTAGTAATTAATCTATTACCTTCTTTAAAAATGGGATAAAAAGGAGATAAATGGCGTTGAAAGATGGAGGTCTTCAAGTATGGCAACACTGCAATTACGCGAGATGTTTTATTTGGTAACAGTTGTTACTCGCCATCTAATGAAGAGTGAGCGAACTTGTTAAAGCTTTTTAGTTTATAGCTCTGTTATGATATTTTACTTCGGTGGGGTTAAGTGCTATTGAAACACCGGAGGAAAACGCTGCGATATGTGTGAGGGATAGAAAACTCATACATATTATTTTGCTAATCTGATGTTGCCCTCCCCGTTGGGGATCGAATCGGCAACCTTCTGTGGCTGCCGCGGCTGTCTTCGCAGTAGCTCATCCTGCCAGTCGAATTTTCCAAGAATTTGTTGACGGTTTCGGGTTCTACCTTAAATTAAGCGATCACTTATCGAGAGTAGACGTGTCTTTTAAAAGCTCCGTTTAATATCAAATTTTCTGTATGAAATTCGTTATAAATTTCATTTCTTTTTGGATTTTTAATTTATAAATTAAAAATCACTATTTACAATTTGTGTTCGATTTTGAAACAACAAAAACGTGTTTTTTCTAATTAATAATCTAAAATCATCTGTTTTTAATTTATTATATACACATATCTCACGAATGGCTCGGACGATATTAGCCTTAATGGTGTGTATCGTTTCTGGATTATTCACATAGTATCGGTTTTTACGGCACCCACAAGAAAAAGTCTAAAGGGGTCAGCTGCTCCAAGGCGGCAAATTGATATTGCCAGGATGGCTCATAGCACGATTACCGAGCTTAGCGCGTAAAAAATCGATTTTTTAATGAGCTGTGTGACATGGTGCGCCATTCTGCCAAAAATGAAAGATTATCCAAGTTCACATATTCCATTTCAGCCCCTAAAAGATCCGTAATCATGGCTCTACAGCGCTCGCCGTTGAGTAAAATAGCGTTTCTAGCCACCACTCCAAAATCCACACCAAAAAGTCACTTTCACTGGATGCATTGGCTTCTTGACAATGATGTGCGGGCTTTCCAATCTCCAGATGCGGCAATTTTGTTTGTTGACATAGCCACCAAATCTGAGAAGCCATAATCAAGTAGATCGCGCGTTTTCATTCAATTGGTGAGTCAATTGCAGCTCGTAAGCGACAAACTCCGAGTGAAATGCCGCGTTGCTGATATCGATGGCGAGTTAATGTTCTTGGATTGAGTTGCTAACTATCGACCACAGCAGCCACATTCTCATCGGTACGCACCCTACGACGACTTGGACTTTGAGTGTTGTCCACTAGCAAGCCAGTCACACGAACTTTTTGTCTAAATTTGGTTACATCACGCCTACGAGCTTCATTTCGGCCAAAACTTATTTTCAACAAACGTACAGTTTTGACTAGTCCCATTTCACACAGAGCAACATTTGTCGCGCAACTCTTGTGTTTGTAGGAGAGAGGGGAAAGAAGAGTGGGGGTTGGTACGGAGTTGCTTGTTCTCCGCAACACGTTTTGTTTTTTCATTCTTCGTTTTGTTTTTTAATTCTTCGTTTTTTTTATTCATTTTAAACCAAATGTAGACGAAAGTTGCCGAAAACAGTTTCTCTGTGTATAATAAAAGGCAACTTTAAAAGAGAATTGACAAGAATCGTCGCGACAAAAGTTGCTCTGTGTGAAACGGGACCTACACACAAATCACCTTGGGAGTAAGTTTACAATATTTCCCAATGTTGCTCCAGTCTAAAGGGACTCATTGTGTTTCGCGGAGATACTGACTGATAATCAATATTTCGAAAAGAAAAAATCTATCAATGTCAAAATAAGTGTGTGAAGATAAATACGAAAGTTATCGAAAGTTAAATTCGATAACTTTGACGCTAAGTGTGAAGTTAAATACGAAAAAAAAAAAAAATGCGGAAAACATTAAAATTAACGCTAATTGAAAAATAAAATTTAAAAAACACCGAGAAAGGACAAAAGTGACGCTAAGTGT